>JAOXOE010033087.1:0-10487 GCA_028565055.1 Phoeniculus purpureus
CAGAACATTAGGGATTGGAAGGGACCTCCAAAGATCATCCAGTCCAATCCCCCTGCCACAGCAGGATCACCTAGACCCAGTCACACAGGAACACATCCAGACGGGTTTTAAACATCTCCAGCAAAGGAGACTCCACAACCCCTCTGGGCAGCCTGTTCAAGTTTAGCACACGGACACTTTCCTCCCACAATCCCTGTTCTCCCCCTTTGCCTTTCCAAATTTTTGTACAAATTCACAAGCCAAAGGGCTGAAAGGGCCCTTCTCAGTGCAGCTGTCTGTTGAGAGCCAAAAATTCATGAGCTTCTGGTTTCCTAGACTCAAGAGATGCTGCAAGCTCTGCTGCGGTTCTGTGGGAGCCGCCTGGGATTCAGAAAATACCCGCTAAGTCTGACGTGCGTGAGATGCAGCACTTGAAATAAATCACTGCCTTTTCACACGGGGGAATCCTGCCCCTGCTTTACCGGCAGCCGTTTTCTCAAGTTCTGCTTCTCAGTTGGTAATGATCCTTTTTACTGTCCATAATGTCTCGATGCCATAAAAGTCAGCGCTTCCTCAATCAGGGTTTTACTGGCAGCATCTGCTCGTCCATAGATCCTGCTGAACCCAGCGATTAACCAACTTTGCCAACGCATTTACAGATTGGCAAGAAGCTTTGCACAGCTACTCTCCAGCGCGCTGCGCGATACCCAGCTAGCACAGCCTGTAGCACTAGTTTAGACGGGTAGGCTCCATATGTAAGGTGTCAGAAGATGAGGTGCTTTGAGCTTAACGGGCACAGCATCACAAGATTTGGGATTGGAACCTCGAAAGATCATCCAGTCCAATCCCCCACCACAGCAAGACCACCTAGACCAAGTCATGCAGGGACATGTCCAGGTGGGTTTTAAATGTCTCCAGAGAAGGAGACTCCACAACCCCCTGGGCAGCCCCTTCCAGTGCTCTGTCACCCTCACTGTGAAGACATTCCTTCTCATATTGATGTGGAAGCTCCTCTGTTCCAGCTCACACCCATTGACCCTCATCCTATCATTAGATTCCACTGAGAAGAGTCTGACTCCATGCTCCTGAATCTCCTTGAATGGAAGAGACCCTTGAAATCATCAAGACCACCTCTTAAGCCAACAGTGCCGGTCACCATTAAACCGCCTCCCTAAACACTATGCCTACAGGTGTTTTAAAACACCTCCAGAGCCCACCTGGAAGTGTTCCTGTGTGACTTGGTCTAGGTGATCCTGCTGTGGCAGGGAGATTGGACTGGATGATCTTTGGAGGTCCCTTCCAATCCCTAATGATTCTATGGCGATTCCATCACTGCTCTGGGCAGCCTGTTCCAGTGCCCAACAAGCTTTTAACTGGAGAAAATCAACAACCTGACCGAGGGAACACTTGGCTGAACAACAGGAGACCTTGAAGCCCAGCTACACTCACAAAGCCAGTGTTCTCAGCCACATGAAATCCTGACAGTTACAGCCCCTCCTTCTGCTGTAGGTAGCACCCCATCATTCCCCCTGCCAACAAGGGTTCTCCATCCAGAGCATCTATGCAATACGCAGGAGCAAAGCACAACAAACCCATCACCTCTTCAGTAAGAGATCCAAACTCCAGAAGCGTGACGTGTCTGTAGCTATAAAGCCTCACTGTTTTCAAGTAGTCACTGCAGCCACTCTTATTCAATGAGATCTCTTCCCTCAACAAATGGAGGAGAACATAAAGCCAGTAACACAAGATGTATGACCTATAAGGGGAGCGTTATTAAGTACCTTATTTAGGCATTAATCTTTAACCTTCACAAACACAGTGACAACATGCAACGGTATTTGCTGGAGGAAACTGTTCTTTCATCCCCACACAAGGGCATTATTTATAGCAGCACATCTGAACAACAAAGGAGCATGAAAGGTAGCAAGGAAAGATGCCTTGTAACAACCAATAAATCAGGCAGCACCGTGTTGTCGAAGGCTAAAGGAAAAGGAAGCCACCGGGAAACAACACCGTGATTTAGCAGAGACCCTTTCCAATGTGCTCAATGCTAAGCACATTTGTTTCCCACTGAAGGAGTGAAATTGAAGCTTTTATTGGGAATTAAGTGTGTTCCTAACCGCTCTGCTGAGTCAGGATCTAAAGGAGGATGACATTTATTATTTCCACCCAGGTCTACAGGATAAACAGCGATCTCGGGGAAACTGATAAAGCCATCAAACACACAGGCACATCTCAGTCGATAGCAACAAATATCTCTGACAGAATAAACTCTATTAGCATTCATTTCAGATTGAGTTAGCGGCATTCCCGCAAGCGTTCATTTTTCACCTTCCACTAAAGTGCTTTTGCTCATGAAAAACTGCTTTAGGAGACTTAAATACATCTAGGAGCTGTTAAAGGTAAATCTTTCCTCTTTACCCGTGGTTTTCACGCAGCGCTAGGGCAACAGTTCAGGAGTTTCAGGAAAGAATCACAGAATCATTAGGGATTGGAAGGGACCCCAAACGATCATCTAGTCCAATCCCATCTGCCAGAGCTGGATCCCCTAGACCCAGTCATTAGAGATTGGAAGAAACCTTGAGCGATTTTCCAGTCCAATCCCATCTGCCAGAGCAGGATCCCCTAGACCAAGTCATTAGAGATTGGAAGAAACCTTGAATGATCATCCAGTCCAACCCCATCTGACCGAGCAGGATCCCCTAGACCAAATCATTAGAGATTGGAAGGGACCTCGAAAGATCATCCAGTCCAATCCCCCTGCCCTAGCAGGATCCCCTAGACCAAGTTGCACAGGATGAACCACCTGCTCCCCTACACATGGCACTAAAAGATGTAAAGACACGAGTATTTCAGAGATGAAATTCACTCCAAATTAAGCTGCTGTCAATGGTTTTTCCGAAGTCTTCGTACTAAACTAATTTGAGGAGGACTTCAGACTGCTGTTCCAGTAAGTCAGTGGTATTGAAATTAGTGAGGAATAAAAACAAGCCAGTTGCAAGTGTAGCATGTTCCCAGTTTCCTGTGTACAAATAGCTGAAGACCAGTAAGTACTGGCCAGTTCTCTGGTTAGCTCATTCCAGCTGCAGTTACCACTAGCCTGGTTCTAGATCTGTTCTGCTGAGGTCTGATAAATTCAGTGTGTGACTTTGGCCACCGTCGCCTGTGACCTTGTGTGAAGCTCTGGAAATAATCCAGCTCAGTGTGTGGGAGGGCTTTTGTGACGAGCAGAAGAGTCCACAGTGCAAGCATCAAGTACTGGGGAATGCAAAGCCTAGCGAGGCAGACAAATGCATCCTCAAAGGCTGACAAAGGCAAAGCTGGGAACTCTGAGCTGCTGGGGGTACACTCAGTGTTTGAATGAGGACAAACCTGAGTGTCATCTACAGGAGTCTCCTTCTCTGGAGATGTTTAAATCTGCCTGGATGAGTTTCCTGTGTGACTTGGTCTAGGTGGCTGAAGGATTAGACTGGCTGATCTGTCAAGGTCCCTTCCAATCCCTAGTGTTCCGTGATACTGTGCTCAGACATCACATCTCCACCAGTTGGTGCTTTGATCAGTTCATTACACGGGTGCTACAGAAGTGATGTAAAACACAGCCAGGACAGCACGGTAGCCGTTTTTTACACGCTCTGAACAGCTGCACGAACACCACACTGCACAGAGAAGACGATGAGAATCGCTGTATCTTCATCTGGGGCTTTTAACCACCCATTTATTATTGATGCCAAGCTGTAGAGATGATCTGTGCTTGGCAGTGCTAACAGCACTGAAATTATCCAGGCAAAGTGACACTCTTCTCAGCAGCTGACCTTCCTGTGAGTAGGGCACACCTGATGAATCCTGATCTTCATTTAATACATAGTGTTGTATTTGCCAGCAGGAACCCCGTTACACCGGTGCTCTCTGGCAGCATCTCTAGATCCATTCTGTGTGTGGTGCCGGTTCATTTAAATGTCACAACCTATGTACATATTTGACTTTTTTCACCCAGCAGCAGCAGCACATAAATGTTAGAGATCATTACAGAGGTATTTCATTTTTAGAGGGGATGTTGATGGCAGGAGTACGATGAACTACTAATCCGTGTTTATTGAATTTCTCTGTCTTGTGCTGAGTTGTATCTGCCTTCCTAACCTCTCTTCCTTCTTCAGGGATTCACTTTAGAATTTACTCAATTTAGGGCTTTTCCATTCGCATAGTCAATCACAGTCTAAATGGAACAAACCTCCACCTTTATATCCAAGCCCTAAAATCTACTCTTAAATCCTCCATCTTTCCATCTGTGTTTTATGCGGCACCAAATCACCTTTATGACCACTTTCTTCCCTCCTTTATAAAGCAAGAAGCTATAAACCAGGAAAGACTTAATGGTGCCACGGATAAGTAAAACGCCCCATCTTTCTTCCAGGTGTCTCTTCCTGCTTTTTCTTACCTACGTCTGGTGGCCAAACTAGATCTTACAATGAAGAAACAAAGGACCTTCTGAAATCTATGAAAAATCTACCAAATTCAATGGGATGACAACCTCATCACTGATCTGGATCTTCTAACAAGAAAGAAAAACAAAGGTCCTTCTGAAATCTATGGAAGACCTTCCACCACATTCAACGGGATGACAATTCTGCCCTCCAAAGAACAGCAGTTCTTCTAGTACTGGTTCATACCCAGGTTTTAGACGTACATATCCTTGTTCACATCTCCATGTACATGCTCTTTTAAACTAAAACCATCACTGGCTGGAGAAATATTAACTTTACATGCCAGAAACCAAACAACATCCACCACCAAAGTGTTCTGGATGTCACCGGCTGATGCACTGTTTACAGAAGGGACCACGCGTGTCGTGTCTTTGTCTACTTCCACCCGGTACAGTTACCACACAGTAATAACAAATCCTTCTCTGATGATCCAGGGACCCCTTCTTTCTGTGCTTGGGCAAGTGTGAAGGGTATCCTCAAGGACCTGCTTGCTACTTCACTCTTCTATGCTAAACCTGATCCCGTGTTCTGGAGTCTTCAAGACCTTTATACACTGCTGCATTAGCACCCACTATCGTAGAATCGTTTAGCTGGGGAAGACTTAAGGTCATCCGTTCTAGCCACTAGCCTAACAGTACAAGGCTCACTGCCAAGCCATGTCACAGAATCACACAGACCATCACAGATTGGAAGGGACCTTAAAAGATCATCTAGTCCAATCCCTCTGCCACAGCAGGATCACCTAGACCAAGTCGCACAGGAACATACCCAGGTGGGTTTTAAACACCTGGAGAAGTAGACTCCACAACCAACCTCCAGATCTACACAACTTTTAAACACAGAGTCTTTAATGTGACCACATCCCACACCAAAGTGCCTTGGCATCAACATCAGAAAGTCCAAGAACTCCTAGCCCTTGCCCTGCCCTCGTGTCATCATTATACAGAGAGAGTTTTCCACAACAGGAGTGGGCAGGAACTGGCTTTTGGCAGGGCAGATAAAAATCCATCAACATTCTCGTAGCTCCAGAACTCACCCCTGCTGCATGAGCAGCAGAGCTCTTCACCAAAGGATTGTCACTCGCCGTGAGACCAGTAACACCACTTCCATCAGTCCAGCTGCAGTTAGCATCAGAATAAGCGGTCAGACTGCAAAGTCTCACACAGCAGCAACAACAGGAGTGTTTGGGTGCATCCACAGCATTTCCTAAGTCACTCTTATTTGTCAACAGGGTTTGTGCACACTCCTGGCAGTTTTCCCCAGCTAGTCTTTGTAGCCAGCGCCCAACTTTACCTTTCCCAAAGACCCAGACGTGCTGGTGCTCAGCTGCCGTTTTCCTACTTCTCTCTACACCCCTTTGTGAAGGGTCAGGGAGGGAGTCAGAAAGAGCACGACGAGAACAGTGTCGGCAGGAAAAGGCGCAGGCTTTGTAAAACAGAACCGCGTTGCTGCCGCTCATCTAAAAGCTACCTAGTCGTGACTTAAAGCTTAATCTAAGCCTGACATCCTGAAGCGCCGTCTGCTCAGTAGTCATCCCGATCGGTCTCTTTTAGGGAGTTTCTTCAGAAGCTCTGAACTGGAAAGCAGTTTTAAGGTAGATCTCTATAGCAATAGCCTCCTGCAGCAAAGAGGTGGCAGACACCCACATGAGCTCTGTCTGATCACATCATATTTTCAGGATTTTTCCAAAACAAAGCCTTGTTCCCTATCTGGGTTAAGGACATCACAGAACTTTAGAGGTTGGAAGAGACCTCCAAAGATCATCCAGCCCAATCCCCCTGCCAGAGCAGCATCACCTAGACCAAGTCACACAGGGACATATCCAGGCGGGTTTTACTAAGGAAGTACCTTTTACTTTCGGGTTTTCACTCGTAACTTTTGTTTTCCTATTCTCCCCCCCCAGCCTTCATTGTACTCCTGCTGCATTCCAGGGGGTGGTGTGGAATGTATTTAAAATGTATTTATCAACTAGTATCTCCCAGCAATTGTCCTGTTCCTATCACAGAACATTAAGGATTGGAAGGGACCTTGGAAGATCACCCAGTGCAACCCCCCCGCTACAGCAGGATCCTTGAAGGCAGCCAAACCCCACTAGATGCCAGCTCCACCCCGACAGAGTTTGTGTACCAGTGACCCCCTGTGCCCCACAGAGAGGCGTAATAAGACCAGACACGCTGAGCTCTTTCATTCCCTTTCATGAGAGAGAGAAGCCAGGGGCTGCCTTGCGCTGTGACAGGTATTTCTGAACAGAAATACGGTTCTCACATCCTTGAGTAGTTCAAGTAATTTGGTGAGAAGCAGCTGCACTTAAGTTTTATAAGTGATTTGGTAGCAGCCAAAGACAGGACCTCCGTCTCACACTTCAGTTTGCAGGCTGGACCAGCCTGGAGGTGTGCTGCCTCTTACTTAACGTGCATTACTCTTGCCAAGCTGCAAAAACTCAGAGCAACAGCCAACTGCTGCCGTAAGTCAGCAGGTCCCCTCCAGCTAGCCATCAGTCTCAAAATAAGTTGGTGAGATGCAAACACTAACTCTTCATAATTTCTCTACAGTGGAACATTGCTTTAATTCTTCTGTTTTCCTCCATCTCTTTCTCCTCCCCTCCTACTGTGGGCAAATGAGTGTGACAAAAATGTTTGGTCATCTGTCAGCCTAAGTGGTCCATCATCATTTAAGACTAAGTTAACAATTCCTAGTCCAGTAGGGAAATGCTTTCATGTTCTGAATCCTGATCAGTAGCTTCAGCTTCCTCCCATCACCCAGACTATGACACTCAAGGAACTCCACAAACATTCATTCACCCTTGCACCCCTGAAAGACTGCTCCTCACACATCTGTTCCCCTTCAGCTGGGGGGAAAACCTACCTGCACAACACGAGAAGAGATGAGAAGTTCAGTCGAGAAGTGCTGGTAGGTGTTTGAGCTCGTGCTTCTGCTCCACAGGAAGACACAATTAAAGCTGATCCATTTGCTTCTAGATCACAGTTCTGCAAGAGCCCCTTGGCAGTTTCATTACAGGAACAGCACCACAGAAAACATAAGACATAATTTCCCTCCTCTGGCAAATTTCATTAGATGCAGAGTCTCTTCCCCGTGTCTTAAGACCTTCTTTCAGCTTTCACACGCCCTGAGTGAAGCTTGAATAAAACCAGCAAGTCTACTTTCAAGAAACCTGTCTGTGGGGCTGCTGGACTGCAGCAAACTGGCAGTTTTTTAAACCCCACCACACACACAATGGGTTTTACCAGCTGTTCAGTAAAGTGCTGGAGTCGTTCCTGGACATTTAGCTCAGGAAAAATACTGCCAGCACCTCAGTAAGCAACAAACATCCTCTCTCTGTAGAGCTTTCAGATCTGTGGAGCAGCTCTCTAAACTGTTTACTAGTCGTCCAGCTCTCACTGGGGAAGACTATGGATGTGTCCGTGTTAGCCTTTAGCTCAATCAAGAGCGCCCTCGTGATTGTCCCCACTTACCATGTTCTGGTCCACATGGCTGAGCACTCCTGGAGAACACAAACCGGCTTCATTTCAACTGGAACTCAGCGAAAAGGAGCTTTTCCACCACTGCCCCTGTGGCACTCCAGTCACTGACGGGTGTGGACTGCACAGGACCAGGCTGGGCTAATCCATCACCCCAGCTCCCCCTGGGTGTCAGGTTTTCCCACACTGGCCGTTTTGCTCTGCAGATCCACTGCGCTCACTGATGCGGGTCAACCCAAGCGTTGGGGTTCTCAGGAACCTCCTTCTACTGCTTGGTTTCATCCCTGGAAGTTTCAGGGCTGGGATTCAGTTATGACTGAAACTGGTTGGCTGTTTTTCAAGTGCATCTGGTCTTGCTAAGGCAGCAAGACGGGGCTAAGACTACGATACGTGTTTGTTCACTTGCCAGAAAAGCAGTTTGTCTGCTGGAGGTAACACAATGCAGAATCCTCTGCAGTTTGAGCCATTCCTCTTCCACGCCTGGCTAGAAACCAGCAAGGAAAAAGGAATAAGCACAAAGCAATAAGACAGAAGGAAAACCCCAGCAAAGTCACATCCCTCCATCAACTCAAAGGGGACTCTCTGGCTACAATGAATCCCGATACACAGCAGCGTTAGAAATGCACGAGCCCACACGTGTTCTGGCCCCAGCTGAAAAACACATGGCTGGGACCCGCTAAAGATCAGCCTGGAGCCTCCACATGCTGAGAAGACCGTCTGCTTAAGTCAGCCGATTCACTTGTGGACACCTCAGAGCATCCCAACAGCTCGTGCAGCATCGTTTGCTGGACCACTAGAGTCCAAAGGATGAACGTACAGTCTGGTGGGTGCCACACCATGGCAGAGACATGCTTTTATCAGAGATGGGGGAGCAGCAGTTTTGGGGGTGAAGCACTACAGCAGTGTAGTAGCTGCAACAACCAACAGCTGTGAGCAAGGAGAGCCTGAAAATCCTTAGGAGAAAGGCAGCTTTATAAGGCGCTTTAATTGCCACCAGCGTGCCAAACTGAAAGCTGAAGTAAGGGCTTACTCATTTAAGCAAGGGAGTAAAAATACAACCACATATAAGCAGCTCACCACTTCATCTTGTCCTGTCACGCATGCACACAGACAGCCTGTGGCTACAGGCATCTATCCCCTGCCAAGAATGGTCTCCAAGGAGAGATTACCATGTGCTACCATCCTGAAACGCATTAGTTTGATCAAGGGAAGTTATTAATAGTGACCAACTTCCACAGCAAACTTCAGCCTCATTTGCTGCCACTGTGTTTCCCACAAACATCCATAAACCCCCAGCTATTGGTGACTGTGAGCACTGCTGACGGTAGAACTGCTGCTCGGGCCCCGGGGCAACGAACAGTCCTCTGCGTCCCTGCCCGATCTCTCCTAGTGTCAGTCCTATGGCTCAGGACCCCGTTTTATCCCAGGCTCCAGCATGCTGCACTGCCCGTGTCCATCTCCAAGCAATCCCTGTCCTGGCTGACTACAGAGCCTGCAGCTCCTGTCCTTCACCCTTGGGCTGGTTTCCCAACACTGCTTCAGTCCATCATCATCTCCAGGGAGGTGCCTAATGCCCCAGGGTGAAGTCCCACCATGGTGCCCCAGCAAGAAGCTGCCCTGGCAGCACACTGGGACCACTGGTGCTTCCTTCAGCTCTCACCACTCACAGTCACAGACTTGCTCCAGGTGGTTCATGCAGACAGCTCCTGCTCCCTGGCACAGTTCTCAGGTCTTCCATTAACACTGCTGCTACAAACACATTTGCTTGCACGTCCTTGCAAGATTATTTGTGCAGCAGGGACATTGTGCAGCATGTGATGAACTCTTAAAATAGCTGCACTAAAAACAAACACATGGATTTACTCGCAAAACACCGAAAGCACAAACACACACACACGTCCAATCCAAGGAGCTGTGTCCAACTAACAACCATCCGGCTGAAAACAAGTACCCAAAAGGCTGAAAGCACGAAGCCTCTTTTTCACAGCTCAGAAGCCACTCCAAGGACAAGGGAGAAAGGGGGGCTCTTCCATTTGGATGTCAGAGAAGCCACAAACGTAAGTGAAGGGGTTTTTTTTCATAGATGCCTAACCTGGCTTTTCTAGCTAATAACATAGGAGTGGCCACAGGTTGCTGCAGGACTTCAGGAGGGATGGGATCACCAAGCAACGCTACTGAAATTGTGGCTTAATAAAGGAATTTGTATTTGCGTGGAAAAGGAGGAAGGATGTCTGCCAGAACATTGCACACAAGCTTCACCACCAAGCTTTCCACAAAGTCTGCGGTAGGATGCGGTTCAAGAAAATAGAGAGCTTAGGATCGAATTATCAGGTCCAGTAAGTGGCAAAACAGATAAACACATTCAAAGACCTTTTGGGAATCAAACGCCAGCTCATCTGTACTTAGTCTGCCCTCAAAGATTGTATGTAGCCAGTGCTCATCAGAATTCTGCCTCATAATTAGTGCTTGGGTCACAGAACATTAGGGGTTGGAAGGGACCTCGAAAGATCATCCAGTCCAATCCCCCTGCCACAGCAGGATCACCTAG
>JAOXOE010033088.1:0-10485 GCA_028565055.1 Phoeniculus purpureus
ATGTTGTGATAACACATGCTCTGGGTTTTGCCCCATACAGTCACTCTGGTGGCTCCTCATACAGGCACCTTCCCAGACAGCAGAGGTTGGGGCTGAAGCAGATACCTTAAATGATAGCCAATGCCCCACTTTTTCTTCAAGAACAGAGAAGACCCGACACACTTCAGCCTCCCGTGTGAGAGAAACGCTTTGCGGTCTATGGAAAGGAAAAGGGATCAATGCTGTAGAGTCGTTTGCTCAAACCCTTTTTTTTGGAGCTGCACCTCCTGTGAGCCTTCTGCTCCAGGGTTATTCTGTGGAGGTGCTGCAGGCTGGAGCAGCACTCTACCTGCAAGGATATCAGCCTCATCCATGAACTGGGTACTGAACAGGATCACTCGCCCAGCTCTGTGCTCCTTGAGGAGGCTCCACACCTGATGCCTGGAAAGAGGATCCAACCCAGCGGTTGGTTCATCCAAGAGCAAAACCTGAAGGAAGGAGGAAATGAGACAGATGTTCCTCATCATTGCCTTCTGCACAATGTGGTCCCCCAAAAGCCTCAGATCATCAAGGCAGGAGACTCAGGCCACCTTTCATACAAGGGCATCTGCTTTCTGGGAGCTGTGGAGAGCTCAAGGCACTAACTACCTGCTTTAAAACTCAACAAGCAAGATGGGTTGTGAAATCAACAACATGAAGTGATTCTATTTATTAATTCTAATAATTATAAGTGCTCCAAATTGGTCTGAAGTAGCCAAGTTCATGCGTAAGGTTAGAGTTATGCTGGACCTGAATATTCCCCGTATTTCAGAGCAGTTCCTGTTCTTCCTTACCTGGGGGTGGCCAAGCATGGCTATGGCAATGGATAACTTCCGCTTCTGCCCACCACTCAGCTTCTCAGCTTGAGTGTCCTGAATGTTGCTGATATCCAGCAGTTCCAAAATGTTTTGCACCTGGAACAGCAGAAGGATGGTCAGCATCGTTTATTAGCTGTGCAGGAGATCCAGCTGGGATTCAAGGTTCAGTTTCAGGTACCAGGTCTATCATTGGCATAGGCAGCCACTACAGGGGCTGCTATGACCCCTTATCTCAGAATCCCAGAATGACTGAGGCTGGAAAAGCCCTCTGAGCTCATCCAGCCCAGACCAGGACCTAACATCACCCCAGTGGCCACACCAGAGCACTAAGGGCCACAGCCAGGCTGGCATTCAACATCCCTCCTGGGATGGGGACTCCACCACTGCCCTGGGCAGTCCATTCCAGTGTCTGGTCACCCTTTCCATGAGGAAGGGCTTCCCAACATCCAACCTAACCCTCCCCTGGCAGCTTCAGGTCCTGTCCTCTCGTCCTGGCACTGGTTGCCTGGGAGAAGAGCCCAACCCCCAGCTGACCCTAACCTCCCATCAGGGAGTTGTAGAGAGGGAGAAGGTCTTCCCTGAGTCTCCTCTTCTCCAGGCTAAACAACTCCAGCTCCCTCAGCCTCTCCTTGTCAGCCTTTCCCTCCAGTCCCTTCCCCAGCCTTATTGCTCCTCTGGACCCACTGCAGCCCCTCAATCTCTTTCTTGATGTGAGTGGCCCAGCACTGCCCCCAGCACTCAAGGGGAGGCCTCCCTGGTGCCCAGGACAGGGGGAGAATGAGGTCCCTAGACCTGCTTGCCACAGTATTGCTGATCTAAGCCAGGATGCCCTTGGCCTTCTGGGCCACTTGGGCACCCTGCTGGCTCATGTTCAGCCAGTTGTCAACCAGTACTGCCAGGTCCCTCTCTGCCAGGCTGATCTCCAGCCTGTAGCTCCTTGAGTTGAGCTGAGGAACAGTTGTTGCACCAAGTCCGTGCACTCACCTCTCGCTCTACATCTTTGCTCTTGATGCCCTTAATTTCTGCAAAAGTTTTCAAGTTTTCTTTCACCGTTAAGACCTCAAAGTGCACGTTGGACTGTGGACAAATGCCAATCATCTCTTTAATCTCTTCTCTGTCTCCTACTTCAGAGAGTTTGTTGTTGTATATGGTTGCAGAGCCTGTTCATGGGAATGAATGCCATGAGCTGGAATGAACTGGTGTTTACAGCTCTTGAATCAAGGCCACCCCACCACAGGGTTTGCCAGCCTACCTGCTGAAGGCAGAGTGAGCCCAGCAAGCACGTTCAGCAGTGTTGTCTTTCCAGCCCCACTGTGACCAAGTACAGCAGTGATCTGTCCCTCGTAGATATTTAAGGACAAACCTAGGATGAAATCAACACCCAGTTTGGGAAGCAAAGAGGTTTGATTTGCCTCTACTCATTGCCAAAGCCAAGACAAGTCAAGAAGTATAAGAACTAGGTAGCCATAGTGGGCCAAAAGTGCCTTAAGCAATGATGGGCAAAAGTCTACAAACCCTTAATAAGAAGCTGCTCTGCATTTATAATAAATGTATATAAATTATGAATAAATATAGAATCATAGAATTGAATCATAGAATGATAGAATCATCATGGCTGGAAAGGACCTCCAGGATCACCAAGTCCCACCCTCATTTCAACATCTCCCTAACCCCTACATTTTTATAATAAAACCATAGAAGAAAAAACATAAAATCTTTCTTCTTTTCACTGTTATAAAAAAAGAAACTCAGTAAAAGAGGAGTAAGGTTGTAGGCAGCCACATGCATGAACGCTTGATGTGAATCTACAGGCTTTGCTTTGTTTCTTTGGCTGACTGAAATGTTTGCACAACTCTGTTTGCCTCATCTTGACCAGGGATCAATATCCCAGCTTTCATACCTCTTAAAGCCTCTGTCTTCTTGTCCCTTCTGTATGTTTTTCTAATGTTGTGGACTCTGAAAGGAAGGTAAGGAGGATATTATGTCGAGATGCTGCATTTCCCTGGTGCCCTTTTTCATCCTCAGGGGCCCCGAATTAAACTGGCAGGACATGGCCGTGTCCATCACCAGCTGACACGCAGTGCTGAGAACCCAAACCTTGCGAAAACAAGGTCAAGCCCATTGCATCAGACACCTGTTTTTGCAGCAAACCACCCTCTGCGTTCTTCTCATTGCCATTTAACAAAGTCCACAGCCAAAACCCCAGGGGAGTCATCCAAATGTCACTGCAGTGACCAGCCTGGTGCCTATTGATCACAGCCGATTTTACACAGTTTATTAGGGTTGGAAGGGGCCTTCAGAGGCCATTGGGTCCAACCCTCCTGGCTCCAGCAGGATACAAATTACTGAAAAGCAGAACTGCCAAAAAAGCCTCAATCTGCTCCACAAAACCACATGCAGAGGGTCTGAAACATCTCCAGAGAAGGGGACTCCACAGCCTCCCTGGGCAACCCCTTCCAGTGGTTAATAACCCTGGCTGTAAAGAAGTTTTTCCTCAGATTGAGGTGAAACATCCTGCATCCAGCTGGCATCCATCACCCCTTGTCCTGTCTGATGCCTTTGAAAAGAGAGGGTTCCTTTCTGCTTGGTACCCAGCCCTCACGGATGTATAGACAGGGATTAAATCCCCTGGGAGCCTTCTCTTGTCCAAACTGAAAAGCCCCAGTGTTCTCCATCTCTCTTCATAAGGCAGTTGTTCCAGACCCCCAATCATCCTCATAGCTCGGCCTTGAACTCCCTCCACTGATCCTCTATCCCTCCTGAGTTGAGGAGACCAGAAGTGGACAGAGTACTCCAGGTGTGGTCTCACTAAAGCACTCTTATCTCAGATTAATTATTTACTTTAAATTATTGATTATTTCTTGTTGATTATTATCTGTAAACTATTTCTTTATATCTCTACTATTTCTCTTCACTATGGCACAACAATATTTATCTATTTATTACAACATAACGTGTTTTGAGTTGCACAAGAGCCTCATGAACATCAAAACTGCCTGGCTGAGTCAAACAAAGCTGACAGCAGAAGTGACAGCGTTAAGCCCAAGCTGCCTGACTCAAAGAGCATGAATTCCTTATCTCTTAACCTGATGGCCTCCTTCCCCATGAATTCAGAGGGCACCGGCTCTATGTCATCACTGAGGAGCTGCTCATGGCTTGTTGTTGTTCTGGGCATCTCCCTGGTGGACAGCCTCTTGCTCCGCACCCAGTATGAGGGCTTCAGGCAGAAGAAAGGAGGTTCTGGGATGCCAAATTTACCTGAGAAGAAAACAAAGTAGATGACCTGTCACTAACTAAAGTCACAACTAAGACATCATCCTACACTGCACATTCAACAAGTTCTAGTTAGTACTTGGTCTGCCTCAAAACTGGTGCTTTTATTACTATATTTAATGAGAGAAATGTTTTACTTCATGAATTAAGACACTGCCCCGCACATTAAGGCACTGTTTTCTCACAAGCAGTTCAACAGCAGCATAATTAGAACAAACACAACATACTCTGGAGTCTTGGATTTGGGAACTGCAGAATCACAGAAGAGTAGGGATTGGAAAGGACCTCAAAAGATCATCCAGTCCAATCCTCCCACCACAGCAGGATCCCCTAGATCCAGTTGCATAGGAATATGTCCAGGCAGGTTTTAAACATCTCTAGAGAAGAAGAGTCCACAACCATCCTCGGCAGCCCCTTCCAGGGCTCTGTCACCCTCATTGAGAAGAAGTTCCTTCTCACATTGATGTGGAACCTCCTCTGTTGCAGCTCATACCCATTGCCCCTTGTCCCATCACCAGATGTCACTGAGTAGAGCCTAGCTCCATCCTCCTGACACCTGCCCTTCCCATATTTATCAACATTAATGGGGTCACCCCTCAGTCTCCTTTTTTCCAAGCTCAAAGAGACCCAGCTCCCTCAGCCTTTCCTCAGCAGGGAGATGCTCCACTCCCTTCATCATCTTTGTGGCTCTGCTCTGGACTGTCTAGCAGTTCTGTGTTTCTCTTGAACTGAGGGGCCCAGAACCGGACCAGTGTGCACCCAAGGGCAGAAAAGTTACTCAGTGATATAATATGGGGGTATTTTTTACTCCAAAACCTATTGTGGTTGACTGAGAAAATGGAGCAGCCCATTGTTTCACACCACAATCCTTAGAAATCCAAAGAAAAAAAGCAGAACATATGATCAGAAGCAGAAATTGCACCTACCTGGCAGAACTTTGTCGAAATACAGAGCTAAGATCATGTACAAGGCTGAGTCAAAGCACAGTATAATGTAAGTAGAAAACAAAAAGTATGATTCACTCATGAGGTTAGAAAAAGAGAAGCCAATTCCATATTTTTCTAAATAGAAAATCTGAAAAAAAGGAGAAAGAATAATTTTTGGGCTGGAAAACATTGCATGTGCCATCACCCCATGGATGCAACTGGCTTTGCTAACCCATCTGCAGAACTGACCAGTTTGAATTCCTTTCTTTCTAGTCAGTAGGTGGGGAAAAAATTCATTCTATGTAGAGAACTAATCACAGGATCCCAGAATGATTGAGGCTGCAAAAGCTCTCTGAGATCATCCAGCCCAGACCAGGACCTAACACCACCCCAGCAGCCACACCAGGGCACTAAGGGCCACAGTCAGGCTGTCCTTAAACACTTGCAGGGATGGGGACTCCACCACTGCCCTGGGCAGTCCAGTCCAGGGTCTGAGCACCCTTTCCATGAGGAAGGGCTTCCAATCTAACCCTGCTGTGTCAGCTTCAGGCCTGACCTATCTTCCTGGTGCTGGCTGCCTGGGAGAAGAGCCCAAACCTTACCTGACTCCGACCTCCCTTCTGGGAGCTGGAGAGGGGGACAAGGTCTCTTCTGAGTCTCCTCTTCTCCAGGCTAAACACCCCCAGCTCCCTCAGCCTCTCCTCATCAGCCTTTCCCTCCAGTCCCTTCCCCAGCCTCATTGCTCCTCTGGACCTGCTCCAGCCCCTCAACCTCTTTCTGTTTTCATTCAGAATTTTTCAGAATAATCCAACAGCAGAAGACAAAAAAAAAAAATAAACCAGAGTTTTACAGGAAATTGTTCAGGAACCCTGATATTGGTGACAGAGACGGTGTCATTTCACATAGTGCTTGGAATCAAGCGCCGTGTGACGTTTGTGATAAATTAGCAATAAACCCAGTTTCTTCTTCTGCTGGTGCAGAAGTCTCCTCTCCCAGGGAGGTTTTTTTAGTATCTATCAGCAAATCAAATATTAAAGAAGTGAAGCTGGAACGCATCGCTCAGAGCTGCGGAGATACGGGCGATGGAGAAGTGGGAAACAGCACGATTTATCCAAAGTGGGGGTGAAAGAAGGATGGCTACAGCAGAAAACTCAATTCGTGTTTTCACAATCTGCTGACAGGAAGAGCTGCTGCATCCAGAGGGGAGTGACCGCACGGCAAAGAGTTCATCTGCCCGAGTCAGCTCCTGTGTGCCAAGGGTCCAACCCCAGCGAACAATGGTGCTGTTGTGTCCTGTTATGGGCTCACTGGGGCTTCCTTGTGGATGCTAAAATGGCAGGGTTTAGACTTTGGTTTCCTTTGCATTCATCAACAGTTTTAATATGGGAATGGGACAGGGGCAGTGGAGACCCTCTTTGCTGTCCAAGAGCAGCTCAACTTGCCTGGAGGTTCCAAAACCTGAGTGAAAAGTCGCTGAAGATGCAGAAAGTCTGGGCTTTTGAAATGAAAGCTATGACTTTAGGACAGCGTGGTCTTTTCTTGCTGCTGTCTGTGATGAGAAGGACACTGTCCCCCCAGAAAGAGCCCAGGACATTGAGCTGGTGAGGAGGTTCACCCGCAGAGAGGATGCCCCGTACCTTTGCAATGCCGGTGTTGAATGCAAAAGGACAGAAGAGACCGAGAAACAACTTCAGTGGTTCTGGAATATTTTCTATCAGCACTGAGAGGCTCAGGCATCCAAAGAGAAAGGTGATGAGGAACCCCATGTTGCTGGCAAGTTTGGAGGTCCTTAAGAGGGAGCAGAGCATGAAAGCCAGGTGGATCTGTAAGAACAGAAATTTCCTTCAGTCACTGAGAGGAATAAATATCTTTACCCGTAGCAGTTCCACTTGCAATGCAAACCGCTCTCTGGTGAGCTGGCTCTGTGCAAAAACCACTAAAGTTCTTCCCAGTGGGTTGATCTGAGTTTTAAATGAGGTCTGACAGGCGGTAGGTTGGTAAAAACAGACCTCGTTCAACCTGCGACTCAAATCACCGCTGCTGAGGCAGAGAATCCACCCAGCTATTTCAGTGACTATGGCTGTGCAAAGGATGCAGCCCTGAGCATTGTGAAGAAGGCTCTGGAGCATGGTTCAGGCTCACGAATGCAGTGCTAAACTATGTGGAGATAAAGTTTAGCTTCAAATCCTGACTTACACAGGCCATGCCATAGAAGAAGAACAGCAGAAATACTGCAGGGAAGCTGCTGAGTTCAAAAGTGTCGTGCACCACGATGGTTGTCATCATGCAGGAGATGATCACCACGTAAACAGCATACAGCAAACTCCAGGAGAGCCTGAGAACAGAAAGGGGGCATCAAGCTTGTGCTTCATGAAGAAGGGTTGTCACATCGTCATCTGTGAGGCAAAACCATCTTAGTAATTTAAGGGTCCAGTCACTCATACCCTGTGCAGAGCTGATAACACGACCCACCCAAGGAAGAAGAACATGCCAATGCCATGCTCAGCCCTTCTGGTTTGTCCTTGGAGAACTGGAGAAAACTTCTGAACTCAATGAAGTCATTAACTCATTGCACAAACACCCAAGAGAATCACAGAATAACTGTGGTTGGAAAGGACCTCCCTTGTTCTCTAAACTCCTCATGAGCTTGGTAGCTCTGCTCTGGACATGTTCCAGCATCTCAGCGTCTTTCCTATAACGAGGGGCCTGGAACTACCCCCAGTACTCGAGGTGAGGAATCACAAGGGCTGAGTACAAGGGCACGATAACGTCCCTTCTCCTGCTGACCATGCTGTTCCTTATACAAACCTGGATCCTGCTGGCCTTCTTGGCCACCTGGGCACACTGCTGGCTCATATTAAGCCAGTTGTCTACCAGAACACTGATGTTTGGCCAACTTCACTTCAAAAAGGACTCACCAGAATGCAGTGTCCTGCAGCCCCATCATCTTCATCAATGCTTTGAGCTGCTTCTTTTCTCTTACAACATTCATGGACAGGAAATACATGAATGGAGAGAAGCACATGACGACGGTAATCATGAAATAACTGTACTCTAATGTGATTGAGAAGATGACACTCCGGGACCTCATGCGGACACCAGCAATTGATTTCATTTCTTCCCAAACAGAATGATTTGCCACCACCTAAAGGAATTCAAGGTTGACACCTCAGTATTTAATTAGTTTCTACTGTGAGGTGTATTTAAATAAGGAACCTTTTGACTCATTAGCCCTAGAATTTATGGGGGTTTAATGGAGCTTTACAGAAGACATTAACAAATAACACGATAAAGCCCTATGGGAAGGGCTCATCTGACTCACTTTTGCATCTGCACCTCAGCTGGACTCTCTCCTTTGTCTACTGAGAGAGAGAGAAATTCTTCAGTTCATCCAAAGGGGATGATCCAGACTCACATATTACTTGCTCTGCCCAAGAGCAATCACACCCCAAATCTTCAAAGTAAAATTTAAAGCCATCATGTTCTTCAGGAACTGCTGGCTGCATTCAAGTTCCCACTGTCGCTGCTAATCATCATAGAGCCATAGAATGGGTTGGGATGGAAGGGACCTCCAAAGGTCATCTAGTCAACCCCCCCCCCGACGATAAGCAGGACCATCACTCACCAGACCAGGTTGCCCAGAGCCCCATCCAGCCTGACCTTGAATGGCTCCAGGGGTGGAGCCTCCACCATCTCTCTGGGCACCTTGTTCCAATAACACTCAGACTAGTTGAAAACACTCTCATCTGCAGAATTTTCTGCCAAGCCCACCCCTTGCTGTTGCCACAGAGCCATTTGTATTTCCTGAACCAAGTTCAAAAGGAAAGGACCCCTCCTGTTAGTAGGTAAATCCAATTTACCTCTATGATAGCAGCATCGATGCTGGACTGCAGGGACAGGAACCCTTTGTACCAGTACTTTGGGGTCTGGCAGTAGTAGTCTGTGTAGTTGTGACAGTTGTCTGCAAGGGGAAAGGGTTAAAGTTAGTGAAACCTAACTGGCTTTCGCTAGAAAAGCTGATGACAAGGGCTGTGTCTGCACCAGGAGAAGCTGCTCAAACGGACAGAAAGGTAATAGAGTGAAGATTTATTAAAGGACTTAACACACATATGGGTTATTGATTACTCCAACAAAGTAATGGCTACTCATGGCACATGGCCACCCCCCACCCCAGATTCTCACTGTTGTAGTACCTATGTATCCAAAGTTGTCGTTTGGAATCACCACTTCCCCACTAGAAAAACGCAGGTGGTACCAGAAGTTGTCCTTAAACACAACCCCTATGATGTCATTATCTGAGATCCAAGCTTCTTCCAGGGCCTTCTCGCTTTCCAGCGCCTTTAGTTTTATACCTGTGGGGTGCAAGGAGAACACTGCAATGAGTTTCTGTGGGTCTTGAAGTGTGAGCATGGGGTGGATACTCTGCTCTTTCAGCACTGCAATTCTTCCAGTACAGTTCTTCCCAGTTGAGGAGGAGTGTCCCTCAAAAGCAGTGAACACAAGGTGTCTTCACATTGTCATTCTATAAAGACAGAGCTTTACAGCACTGTTATCACTACTGATTGAAATCCTAGAGCTGCAATACTTGGGAGAAAGGAGTGTCAGGAAGAACTTTCTCTACTGACTGAAGATACTGGAGAACCACGACAACACAACCCATTTACTGAGGTTCAGTAATGTCACAGTTCAGTACTTAAAAACCAAACCATACCTTTCATTATGGAGTTCAAGGCCACTTTATTCATGATCTCCTTGGTGGTCACAGTGATTGGCGTAAAAGCAACGGTGACCCCAGTGGGGTCATAAGCAGGATCATCCAACTGGCCCAGTTTGGCGTAAGGCACTGCAGGGTATCGCACATTCACCATGAATATGGACACAATGAACATCAGCGGCAGAAAGAGCAGACACACCATCCACTCCTGGGCAACGGGGAAAGCAGAGTAGAGGTTGTCTAATTATTTGTCCGGCAGTAGTGTTCACTGAATCACAGAACATTTGGGATTGGAAAGGACCTCAAAAGATCATCTAGAGCAATCCCCCTGCCACAGGAGGATCCCCTAGATCCAGTTGCATAGGAACATGTCCAGGCAGGTTTTAAACATCTCCAGAGAAGGAGAGTCCACAACCCTCTTGGGCAGCACCTTCCAGTGCTCTGTTACCCTCACCGAGAAGAAATTCCTTCTGAGATTGATGTAGAACCTCCTCTGTTCCAGCTCACACACGTTGCCCCTTGTCCTACCATTAGATGCCACTGAGTAGAGCCTGGCTCCATCCTCCTAACCACCCGCCCTTTCCATGTTTATCAACATTGATGGGGTCACCCTTCAGGCTCCTTTTTTCCAAGCTCAAGAGACCCAGCTCCTTCAGCCCTTCCTCATCAGGGAGATGCTCCACTCCATCATCTTTGTGGCTCTGTGCTGGACTCTCTCCAGCAGTTCTGTGTCCTT
>JAOXOE010033089.1:0-10484 GCA_028565055.1 Phoeniculus purpureus
ATGGGGTCACCCCTCAGTCTCCTTTTCTCCCAGCTCAAGAGACCCAGCTCCCTCAGCCTTTCCTCAGCAGGGAGATGTTCTAATTCAGATATGAAAGAGACCAGCACACTGAAAAAAGGTTGGTTTGGTGGGGTGGCTTTTTCCTTTTCCATGCCAACAGGACAAGAAATAAAGTGCTTCCACTGTGCATTGTCAGATATGAACGAGCATCTTTATGGATGTGTTACTGCATGAGTTGGTCTGGGTGGTCCTGCTGTGGCAGGGGTATTGGACTAGAGGATCTTTAGAGGTCCCTTCCAATCCCTAATGATGTTATGAGGAAAGTAGTCCAAATATTCCTCTAATGAAGCATGAGAAATAGAGAGCTGCACAATCTCAGTCACTGAGGCACTTCAAGGATCAGGCTAAGCCAACGTTGCTCAGGTCTTGGGAATGGTCTGTTCATACTGCCTAAGGAAAAAGAAGAGTTAACTGTCGGGACACTTACAGTGGGGTCCTTACTGGCCTCTTAGTGCCCCAGGACCCTGGCAACGATTTCTGAGGTAACTCTCCCAGGGCTATTAGTTCCCTACCCTGCCACTTTCAAGTGCCCTTGCTGTAATCTCTGCATTTGCTTTAGAAGCTCTTCCCTGGTGGGTGATCTTCACACAGCATCACAGCTGGGTGCCGAGTGGTGCACTGCTTTCGGGGCTTTACCCGCAGAGGTAGTTTAACCCTTCCAGGCAACACCAAAGGTCAGCACTCCAAATCGAGTGCTAGCTGTGTTATCGCTGTATCTGTGACTAGGTACCACCAGAGGGCCGTAGTCCTGCAGCAGCAGTCGGCTGTAGGCTGGCGATTCAGCAACAGCCGCACCAGTTCCTCACATCAGTAAACCCAGTTATTCCTAACAGAGAGTCTGCTTCGCAGTGTGAAACAGGGCTTTGTCCTTACTGCAGCAGTAGCTGAGCACCAATGAGTCGCTGCCTCTGCTCAAGGGGATCTAAATGCTGGGGTCTTATTTAGAGGACCAGAACATTTTAGAGAAACTCTGATGTAGCTGCATGAGAGAAAAGACAAGACAGTTTTCTGCCTGAAGGCTTCATAACAGAAGACACTACATTGTTCATAAACCACATGGCCCTTCCTTCCACCCAGGAAGAACAGCATAGGAAGCTTTGTTTTCCCATAGGGTGCTTGGTTTCCTATGGAGAAAATAAAACCCTGTGAAAGTGAAAAGGCAGCTGAAATGACTCTGGAGTCTACTGGAGCCCTGCAGGCAATAATCTGAGTTCCTGTAACAGACAGAACAAGGGAAACAGAAGCCAGAGGAGATCTACAATCTCCGCTGGAAATAATATCCTGGATGAATGAACAAAGCAGTGGAATAGCAGAAGGGAAATGAGGACAGGAGCCTGAAGAGAGGTCAAAAGTATAAATGCAAAGCTTGGGCTGTACATGATAACAGTCTGCGTATGCCAGGCTCGCTGCCCAGACACTGTTGCTGACAAGGATCACAGAACAGTAGGGATTGGAAGGGACCTCGAAAGATCATCTAGTCCAACACCCCTGCCACAGCAGGATCACCTAGAGGTGGAGTGGAACATCTTCCGATTTGCTAACCACCCTTCTTCTGATCCACCCCAGGATGCCTTTAGCCACAAGGGCACATTGTTTGCTCATGGTCATCCTGCTGGCCACCAGGACCCCCCCAGGTCCCTTTCTCCTCTCCCTGTGGTGGGGGGAGTTGGACTGGATGATCTTTTGAAGTCCTTTCAATGTTCTGTGATTCCGTGAGAAACACATTTTCTTTCTATTTTGAGATCTGCCAGACAGATGAAAAGACAAAAGCTATTTCATTAAGAAAATACCTTAAAAACAACCAACCTTCTCCTCAAGACCAGAGATGAGAACAGATCTAGGCTATTAGAATACAAGTATTTCTCTAATTGGGCCTATCAAGGTACCTCTGATAGTGGGAAAATCCCTGCTTCACTGGTAATTTTAAGTGTTCTGGACCACAGAATGTGCCCAATATGTTCAAACAGAAACTACCTGCAAACTAAAAGCCATCCAGCTTGAGGCTGCAAACGCAGAGCATCATCTGCTGCCTGTCTTTATCAAGTTAATAAGGTGCACAGAAGGAATCACACAGGCTATTATCATCCAGAAAGGCTGCTATGAACTTTCCATCAGAAAATGGAACCAATCATTATGCAAATAAACTCTAGGGTCAATTTGTAGCTGGCTGCAGCTGCTGAGGGACCTGTTGCCTCTTGAATCAATGTGAGAGGCATTGGCACTGATTCTGACCAAGAAGATGACTGATCCTCACACCTCTGTGGGTGGCAGCAAGAAAAAGCCAAAGGGTCAGGAAGCTGCAGATTAAATCTGTGACACTGTAATGGAGGAACAGGTAAACAATGCCAAGGTCTTCAGCATGGGGCTGCCCTGCTTCAGAAGGGCCATACTATGGGTTAGCAGGTCAAGAGATGTTCTCCTCCTCCTCCTCCACTGTGCCCTGCTGAGACTACATCTGTAGGTCCAGTTCTGGGCCCCTCAGTTCCAGAAGGACACAGAACTGCTGGAGAGAGTCCAGTGCAGAGCCACAGATGAGGAGGGAGTGGAGCATCTCCCTGATGAGGAAAGGCTGAAGGAGCTGGGGCTCTTGAGCTTGGAGACTGAGGGGTGACATCATGAACGTTGATCAATATGTCAGGAGGACATAGCCGGGCTCTGCTCAGTGGCATCTAATGGTATGACAAGGGGCAATGGGTGTGAGCTGGATAAGAGGAGGTTCCACATCAATATGAGAAGGAACTTCTTCATGATGAGGGTGATGGAACACTGAAATTAAATTTCTTAAATTAAACACACCAGCTCCAATTCTCTCTTGGAAACTGAGGGATTCTGTTGTGGCAAGGTGACCTACTGACATCTCAGTAGTTGCACAAGTGGCATTTGCATGAAATTAAGAACTGGAAGGGGCTGCCCAGGGGGGTTGTGGAATCTCCTTCTCTGGAGATGTTTAAAACCCGCCTGGATATGTTCCTGTCCAACAGGATGTAGGGGACCCTGCTGTGGCAGGGGGATTGGACTAGAGGTCCCTTCAGATTCCTGATGTTCTGTGATTAGCTTACCCTTCTGTCACTACAAAGCCTTTCCCTCCCTACTATTCCATCTGGAAATGGGGAGAAAGCGAAAACTTAAGACCAATTTTTAGAATCTTAATTTGTTCAATACCCAGCGCTGCAAACGAAATGATGCCAGGAGGGAGGCTGTGTGTGTTCACCAAAAGCAGCGATTCCTGTGTTGCTTCCTGCAGTCATTTAATACTGGTCTTTGTTAAAATAGGAAATGTTCGTAGGGAATTGTAATTTTTCTCCTCTCTGTAAAAGGTTTGCACAGGGCTGGCCAGAGCATCACAATTATTGTAAATGGCATCTTGAGGCATGTTTATAACAAACTCCTCTGCGTGTGTCCTTTCATTTTAAATGGCTTGCAAATGTTTAAAGCCTGACACAACGAAATCGGAAGAGAAATTACTCTAAATTATTACTGCACTTGTGTACAAAAAGCTAGCTGCCCACAGCTATGCTTAACTCTCAATTTATGCCCAGCTTGCTGCAAGGTAATGTCAGATAATGTGAATGAATCTAGCTTGGGGATAGCAAATGCGTGTCTCTACGTACACACAGGTTCCACGAGCCTTGTCCCAGCTTGCTCTCTCGGATTTGGCAGAACACAGTAATACTTTACCCTGGAAGGCGTAAAACAAGGAAACAGATCAGGGACCATGTTTCCACAGAATCACAGAACATTAGGGATTGGAAGGGACTTTGAAAGATCATCCAGTCCAGTCCCCCTGCCACAGCAGGATCACCTAGACCAAGTCACATAGGAGCATGGCCAGGCGGGTTTTAAACTTCTCCACAGAAGGAGATTCCACAACCTCAATGGGCAGGTCTTTCCAATGCTCCGTGATCCTTGCTGGGAAGAAGTTCCTTCTCATATTGATGTGGAACCTCCTATGTTCCAGCTGACTCTCATTGCCCCTTGTCCTATCACTGGAAGACACTGAGCAGAGCCTGGCTTCATCCTCCTGACACCCACCCTTTCCATATTTATAAACATTAATCGTGTCACCTCTCAGTCTCCTTTTTTCCAAGCTCAAGAGACCCAGCTCCCTCAGCCTCTCCTCATCAGGGAGATGCTCCACTCCCTTCATTATCTCTGTGGCTCTGCACTGGACTCTCTCCACCAGTTCTGTGTCCTCCTGGAACCACCCACCTCAAAAGATCATCTTGCTGTCTACTGACAAAAACATTTGAGAGAAGCACAGGAAAACTCCATTTACAGTGTAAGGCTGGGATCAGTCCTGGGTCCAGTTCTGTCAATATCTTTATCAACGATACTGATGATGGAATAAAATGTCTACTCAGCAGGTTTCCTGATGATACCAAACTGGGTGGATTGGTCGATTCACCTAGTGGCTATTCAACTATTCGAGAAGATTTGGACAGGCTGGAGGGTTGGGCTGAGAGGAATGCATTGAGTTTTAACAAAAACAAACGTAGGGTCCTTCACTTGGGAAGGAATAATGAGAGTCATCAATACAGGTTGGGTAGCGACCAGCTAGAGAGCACCCCTGGGCAGAGGGATCTTGGATTTTTTGTGGCTAACAAAATAAAAACAGATCAGCAATGGGCCCTTCTGGTCAAGAAGGGCAATAGGGTGTTGGGATGAATCAACAGGAGTGTGTCTAGCAGAACAAGGGAAGCTATTCTACCCCTTTATTCTGCTTTAGTGAGAATCTGGACTCTGCTTTAGTGAGAACTAGACACCTGGAATCCTGTGTCCAGCTCTGGTGTCCCCAATTCAAGACGGGTAGAGAACTAATTGAGAGACTTCAATGCAGAGCTATGAGGATGACTGCGGGTCTGGAAAAACTGTCTTATGAAGAGAGATTGAGAAAAGGGGGACTTTTTAGTTTGGACCAAAGAAGGCTCCAAGGGGATTTAATCACTGTCTATAAATCCATGAGGGATGGATGCCAAGAAGAAAGAAATCCTCTCTCTTCAACGGCATCAGGCAGGACAAGGGGTAATGGATGCAAGCTCCAATACAGGAAGCTTCACCTCAATCTGAGTAAAAACTTCTTTACAGTCAGGGTTATTAAATATTGAAGTGGCTGCCCAGTGAGGGTGTGGAGTCCCCTTCTCTGGAGATGTTTCAGCCCTGGCTGGATGTGATTTTGTGTAGCTGATTGAGGCTTTTTAGGCAGTGATGCTTTTCAGTAAATGGTAGCCTGCTTGAGCAGGAGGGTTGGACCTGATGGCCTTTGAAGCCCCTTCCAGCACTAATAAACTGTGTAAAATGCTGACTCGATGTTTTGATAAAGTCAGTTGAAAGGAATATAGAAAATAATAGGTCAAGCCCTCAGCTGATTCAAAATTTTGTAGCTCTATGAAATAATAAGACTACATAAGTTTGACGGGAAAGGTCTAGTGTTTTAATTGCAAATTCAATCACCTCTGAAAATCTACTCCTGGAGGAGAGAAGTAGTTCTTGCAATCACAGCTTTCAGAACTGAAAGCCTGAAAATGAAGAAGGAATTCACAATATCAGGATTAAATTAGCACAGAAGTGCAGTGCCTAGGGCTGAACAACGTACAGGAAATCATAAACCAACAGGCTCATAAAACTGAAAAACATTACTGAGTAGCAAAGGAAAATTAATGGAGTGGCTAATAAATAATCTGGATGATAAATAAGGTTTAATGTTTAATAATACAGCTCTTTCTGAGCTAAAAAAAAAGGATAATCCAGGCAAATGACTGGAATGCTTTAGCTTGTATTTAAATTACCTTTGAACTGATTGTACTATAAAATGACAAATGTACTTCAAATTATAAGGAATAATACTGTGCATGCTGCAAAGGCTATCTATTTTAAACTATATTCGACTTTCTTTCAGGCTCCAACTGATATTTCCTTCAATTCACTTTTGCATTTCACATTAAAAAAGGTGAGATTAGTGTATAGCTCCTTCATTCTCAGATCGGAAGGATTTCTGCTCTGCCCTGGTGAGACCATATCTGGAATCTTGTGTACACTTCTGGGCCCCTCAGTTCCAGAAGGACACAGAACTGGTGGAGAGAGTCCAACGCAGAGCCACGAAGATGATGAAGGGATGGAACATTTCCCTGATGAGGGAAGGCTGTGGGAGCTGAGTCTTAGCTTGGAAGAGAACAAGAGGTGACCTCATTAATGTTTATAAATATGGAAAGGGCAGGTGTCAGGAGGATGGAGCCAGCCTCTACTCAGTGGCATCCAATGATAGGACAAGGGGCAATGGGTGTGAGCTGAAATAGAGTAGGTTCCACATCAATATGAGAAGGAACTTCTTCATGGTGAGGGTGAAGGAGCAATGGAAGGGACTGCCCAGGGAGGTTGTGGTCTCCTTCTCTGGGGATGTTTAAAACCTGCCTGGCCATGTTCCTGTGCAGCTTGATGTCGGTGATCCTGCTGTGGCAGCGCAATTGGACTAGATGATCTTTCGAGGTCCCTTCCAACCCCTAATTTTCTGTGATTCTGTGACTCTGTGATTTACACTAAATTAACTAGTAAGAGATTTGTTCTTCGGAGAGCTGATGCCAAATAGGGCCTGTTGGGAATACTCTTGACAGTAAAACTTACAACATCTGTAGTTATAAGTTAGTTAAGATCATCTGGGGAAATCCAGAAACACAGAACGTTAGAGATTGGAAGGGACCTCAAAAGATCATCTAGTCCAATCCCTCGAACAGCTACTTCACATATCCTCAAGCAAAGGGCTTGGACTGACTTACTGGATCTTCTCTCTGGCCTGTACATAGGACTGACTTAGCAAGGAGACCAGGTTCCATGGAAATTAATGGGTGTTTTGAGCTTTTTACATTCTTACATTAACAAGTGTGGCATCAAAACGCAGGCAAGACATCCAGACAAGAGCACAACAGTTCAAAAGCTCATGCCCTGCAATCACTGAAATGGAGAGAATGGAAATTTGGCAGGAAAGGGAAACATATAAGTTCTGTTGCCCATTATTCAACTACTGTATTGAAGGATTCATGTTCTCAAATACCAAGTCAATTATACTCTTTTATGCCAAAAAACTTGCAATGTGTGAATTCACCATCACATCCACCAGAGACGCCAGCTAAACTTGACCTGAAATCAAGCGTTTTGCAAAAAGAAACAGGAAGTCTTATATCGTGAACTATAGATTATCTCAAGTTGAAAATCAAGTTGAATTTGGGAGGTCTCCAGCAAATCTAAAGTTCCGAAATGTTTGTGAAATGTAGGTTCCTTGGGGGGGCTTTGCAACTAGAACTCTGCATGTACCACATATGGTTTTCTTGGGAGTTGCTCCTTCCACATGACAAGATGTCCACAACGCACAGCACCAAATGGGGAACTAATACTGAAGAAACCACTTTGGGGAAGTAACACATAAGCCTTACTCAGACAACAGCTGGTTATTAAATCAAATCCAGTGGGTGGCATACAGGATCACAGAATCATAGAACATTAGAGACTGGAAGGGATCCTGAAAGATCATCCCGTCCAATCCCCCTGCCACACCTAGACCAAGCCACACAGGTACATGTCCAGGCAGGTTTTAAATTCTCCAGAGAAGGAGACTCCACAACTCCCTGGGTAGCCCAATTCAGTGCTCTGTCACCCTCACCTTGAAGAAGTTCCTTCTCATATTGATGTGGAATCTCCTTTGTTCCAGTTGACATCCATTGCTTCTTGTTCTATCATCAGATGACACTGAGAAGAGCCAGTGTCACCCTTGACATATTTACAGACATTAATAAGGTCACCCCTCAGTCTCCTTTTTTCTAAGCCCAAGAGACCCAGGTCCCTCAGCCTTTCCTCATAAGGGAGGTGTTCTACTTCCTTCATCATCCTTGTGGCTCTGCACTGGACTCTCTCAAGCAGTTCTGTGTCCTTCTGAAACTGAGGGACCCGGAAGTGAACACAATATTCCAGATACACTACCTTTGTCAACTGATGGATCAGCCCATACAGCACATTGGACTCCAGCTCTATTGATCTTATAAACTGCACGTTCTTTCCATGAAGGCTGGCTTCTGTCACATGAGGATGAATTTACCCCACACTAAAAATCCTTAATTATTTATTTGATCTTCTTCAATGGAACCATATGCTGTCAATTATTTTATCAAATACATTTTTTAATATTAAAAAATTATTTATGTATGAGACAGATAAGCTCAAGTGCTCAGTCTCGTACATATATGGCACATCAGAGATTCAAATCTGGGACGTAAATAAGAATCTTTAAGTCACACCCTTGCAGCTTCATGGCGGAATGCCAGCTTGCTGTTTCCATAACTGCATCTTCTGTGTAATTTACAGTCCAAGTCATCTATTTTTCTGACCCTACAGTGGATTCATGTTCTGCTGCATCCAACATAACTGCCAGTTGTCATTACCAAGGATAGTTATGTTGCAGGTCTCCTGGAAATACGTTCCCTCTGCCATCTCCGCATCAGATACTCCAATCACCTCTTCCGAGAGTAGATACTTCAATCTCCAAGTAGATACAGCAATCATGTGCCCACAGAATGTGTCAGGGCAGTGCAATGCTTCAGCAAAAAACAACACTCAAAAAGCAACAAACTCAACAAAAGAGAGGAGCTTTCTGTTGAATCAGTGCCCTCACTGAATCCAAACAGCAACCTGTGACTATGAGATACAACACAGTGTGGGGATTCACAGAACCCTAGATTGTTAGGAATTGGAAGAGACCTCAAAAGATCATCTAGTTCATTCCTCTTGCCACAGCAGGATTCCCTAGATCAAGTCACACAGGAACATGTCCAGGTGGGTTTTAAATGTCTCCAGAGAAGGAAACTCCACAACCTCCCTGGGCAGCCTGTTCCAGTTCTCCATCACCCTCACTGTGAAGAGGGGAATTAAAAAAGGAGTATAATAATCTGTCCCGCTGGCAGCTCATAGCTTAAGTGTAACATTAAAACTGGCCCTGGAAATGCAACAGAAGCGATTCTGATAAACAGTTGTTGAACTATGAAGAAAAGAGGTAAAAATATAGTTGATGCTGTCATCTTGATGTCTCTGCATTTTCACTAAAGTGGGCTAGCATGCTGACTAGCAAACCATCTATTATGTTTGACTGTGCACAGATCAGTTCCTTTTGTTTTCATATTTTAAAATCACAATTTTTTTTAATCTCCCCAATTGTTTGTTCCTCTAATTCCTCTGAAATAAATGCCTTCTAAACTAGATGCTATTCCTGAAAATTATAATACATTTCTCTCAACTTTTCATGGTTACAAACAACATTAGAAATCAGAGGCAAGTGGTGGCTCTCAAAGACATGCACAACCAGGCAAGGAAGAGCCTTCAGTGGTCCGCAGTGTAGCATCAGCCCAATGCCCATGTGGGCCCAAGCCTCTCTGATGGCTTTTAAATCCCACTATAATACAAATTTATCTCAGCATCTTCCTGGAGACAAATCTTTGCCTTTAAAGCGCTGGAACAAGGCAGTAAAGTGACAGCGGGTTACAAAACTACACCTCTTCCATATAAAAGGTTAATCGTAGTCTCCTGGAATCATTTGGTTTGGAAAAGGCCTTTAAGATCAAGTCCAATCATTAACCAAACTCCACCAAGTTCCTCACTAAATTATGTCCTTAGCTCTGTATCTACACAACTTTTAAACAGATCCTGGGATGGTGATTCAGCCGCCCCTCTGGGCAGCCTCACATCAGCCTGCTCCAGCGCGTGATGACCCCTTCAGTGAAGAAGTTTCTCCTTATGTCTAACCTGAACTTCCCCTGGTGCAACTTGAGGCCGTTTCCTCTTGTCCCACCCCTCCTCACTTGTGAGAACAGACTGACACCCACCTCTCTATACCCTCCTTTCAAGTAGGTGTAGACAGTGATAAGGTCTCCCCTGTTAAGCAACGTTATGCAAAGGGGAGGTTAGGCTCACACAGCACCTCGCAGCTGCAGGTTTGTTTACAAGGGGCCTTTTTCGCTCCTTCTTACCTTCTGCTTGATGTAAGCCGGGCTGCTTTTATTCTGCTCGCAGTGGCTAACATTGCCGTCGCTCACGAACGTGGCATTGAACTCGTCCTCCCAGAGCCGCCGGTAGATGAGCTGCTGCGCCAGCGGGCTCGTCAGGGACGTCGCGAAAATGTAGGTGAAGATCACGGGCTCCACACACAGCACCTTCCTCATCTCCGGCCTCGGCACTGAGCCCTGGGCTGTCAGAAAACAAATTGCGGCGTGCAGGGGAAACGCCGACCCGCCCCTGCGCTCCGCCCCAGCAGCTGACAGCCCGCCCCGGCCCGGGAGAAGTCGCCCCGCCGGCGCTGCCCCGCCGCCGCCTCCCCGGGCCGGGCTCTCCCCGCCCGCTGCCCGCGGAGGTCACGCAGCGCCGTCGGTGCGTGACACCAAGGGCGGGAC
>JAOXOE010033090.1:0-10483 GCA_028565055.1 Phoeniculus purpureus
TGAAGTCAAGATAGACCACATCCACCACTCTGCCATCATCTATCCACCTGGTTATGCCCTCATAAAAGGCCATCAGGTTGGTCAAGCGTGACTTCCCCTTGGTGAGGCCATGCTGACTGTCCCTAATGACCCTCTTGTCTTTGATGACCCTGGAGACAGCGTCGAGGACAAATTGTTCCATCACCTTTCCTGGGATGGAAACCCAGGATGGCTGACCGGTCTATAGTTACCTGAGTCCTCCTTCTTCGCCTTTTTGAAGATTGGAATGACATTTGCTATCCTCCATTTCCTAAGGCACCTCTCTTGATCCGCACGATTTAGCAAAGATGACGGAGAGTGGCCTAGCAATTGACTTTCACTGTCTCCCTTAGCACTCATGGGTGCATCCCATCTGGGCCCATGGGCGCACCCAGTTTGCTCAACTTATCCTTAACCCAGTCCTCATCAACCAAGGCAGGCTTCTGTCTTGTTTCAACTTCCTCTGGAGCCTCAGCAGTCTGGGGCTTGATATCAGGACAGCCCCCAGAGGTACAGACAGAGACAAAGAAGATGTTCAGTATCTCTGCTTTCTCTGTATCCTCTGTCTCCAGGGCACCCCCCTCATTCAGCAGTGGGCCTAAATTGCCTGTACTTTTTATTCTTAACTGCAATGTATTTGAAGAAGCCCTTTTTCTTGCTCTTGACCTCTCTTGCAAGGTTTAATTCCAACGAGGCCTTGGCTTTCCTGGTTGCGTCCCTACATTCTCTCACCAGAGCCTTATAATCACCCCAAGTGGCCATGCCCTCCTTCCAAGACCTATAGACTTTCTTCTTCCTCTTCAGTTTGCCCAGCAGCTCCCTGTTTAACCACACAGGTCCGCCCTCTACATGAAAGATGCCAGGTTCTGCTTCCTCATTTCTCAGAACCTGAAGCTAATAGTCCTACCAAATATGTTAGATTGTGTAGAGGAACAAAACCCTCAGAAGTACAAGGTTAATAAGTCTAGCTCACCTCTGTAACACTAGACTACTAGCAGATTCAGAGCTTTATCTACTGGAAGGTTTACCATAGCCCTCGGAAAAGAACTGAAGAACTGTTTATCTCCCTCCTTCTGCAGCACAGAACAATATTTACCTAAGGTCGCACAGAAATATCTCACCTAAACAACCAGCTGCCAAAGCAGTAGCCCTATAAGCTGTTAGCACTCCACTCTCTCTTCATGGCACACAAGTAGGATGCATCCCAGAGGACAGTGAATTTTAATTTAATGCCACCCTCCTCAACATAGGTACATGAGTCAGCATCTACAAGCTAAAAGAACATCTGACTTTCATTTTTTTCTCCATGCAGCCATGAAAACTAGACTGGTCCTGGGCCAACTGAACAAAGTAAAGGCCACTGAGAGCAGTACACACATTCAGCCTTCAGTTTGAGTAGACACTTGTTTTATTGTTGCCATTAGGGGCAAAAATGAGTGTGAAATTGCCCTTCTCTTTATTTACTGGACAGTTGGTTCAGTCCAATCTAGACCCAGATTGCATCCCAAGATGTTTCACAAAGCTTTGAGCAAAAAGGGCCAGGCTTCAGCTTCAATCTCTGCACAGTGGCATGAACAGTCTCCTGAGTTCACTGAAATGGTATATGTAGGAACATTATGCAGTATTTTTTTCCAGAAGATAGGAACAAATTAGTCTTCAATGTTGCTGTGTAAACAAAGCAGGTTGGAGTAGTTACATGATAATTAATTTAATTTCCAGCTATGTTAAAAAATAATTTACATCAAATGGAACATCATATAACTCACAAACATGAGTGATGCTTCTGCTGGGACTCTGAAGTGTCGCTGCTCAACAAAGAAAAGCTACTGTCTGTAATTTTTCTAAGGCACAGTAGTTCAGTCTTTTTGTTCCTTTAATTTCAACTACTGTTATTTTGACATTCAGTGCTCACTATCCAGCTTAATGTAAAGTCATAAAGTCTAGGAATAGGGCAGAACTTATAAATCCTCTCACATTTGTATTTATTAATTTGTGAATTTAAAATGAAATACTTAATTTAATAATCCCATTAAAGGGATTCTCTGGGTTTTTTCAAATTAAATTCCACTGAACTGATCTGCTGCCACATCAAGAACTCATATAAGCAGTGACCTTGTAAACAATAGATGTTCCTAATAGGACCACATTAAGCTCTCTATTCCACTGAATACCATCAAATACTTCTAATGATAAAAATTTTACACAAAAACTGTATTGCCAGCATTTTCTGGGACAATGCTGTCTCTCACTTTGTTTCTGTTCTTACAGTCTGTTGAGCAAATTAAGGAGGATCCTGACACTCAAGAGATGATATTAAAATGTGTGGCCTTACAGAAATGAAGAAAGCAATAAAAAATTCAGCACAAACCTAAAAAATAGATGACAGGGAATTACCTCTCAATGGTTGCTATGAAATGCTATTCAAATGATAAAATGAATTATAGATAAACAGAATATATAATGATCTCAATATCTGCCATTTACTCTTTTAAAAGCCTTCTAAAAAAAACCCGTGTGTACTCATTGACTAAGCAGCTTTGAGGAAAAAGGAACAGCTAAATCAAGCACTAGGGCTGGCTACTTAGCATCAGATCGAACTGTGGCAACACTGGAAAATCTCTCTATGTGAACATGTTTGTATTAAAGAATCCACTCTCTGCATAAAGGTCATGAAGAGAAACAAAACTGTGAGATAGTAAAAGCAACCTCTGTGACACCTTTGTGATGTGTGGGTTGCTTGAGCATCTGCCAAAACTAACCACCATTTTGCCTTGATCCCCCTGCACTCATAGAAATACCCCATCATTAATTTGTTAATCAATTCTGATAATCAGATAACAAGACAATCCTTATTCTCAAGAGTTCACAAACTGGAAGGCAAGCTAAGCTTCATCTATTAGAATTTTAAGAATCCTATAAAAAATGTCATACTACAGTTTTTAAATACTAAGGGCTCACATTATGCATCTTACAGCACTTAGTGGTGTTGAAGCACTTACCATCAGGAAGCTGGTAGTCATCAGAGTCTCATTATTCAACCAGTCAGCATCCTGATTGCTAACGTCTAACAATTTACTAAATAAGATACGAGCATTCAGTGAACCACTATCATACAAGCGAGACCCCTCAGGGAAAACTAGCCTTGCTATTTACTATACACAAAAGTGTCCCTTATCTTCTTTTTTCTCCTGTGTAAAACATGCAAAAGTTTCTGAGCCAGGAGTTTATAATGCACTATAATTTATAAGCACTTGGGTTGGCTAGCAGCTGCCAGAGAGATGAGACAGTTGCATAACCTTTAGGAAAATCTAATCCACTCCCCAGCTAGTATCAACTAATTTCTGGAAGAGATAAGAGAAATTATAAAGGACAGAAAAAAACCCAAAAGGACAACATAAAAAAACAGCAAGTAAATTAGAAAGAACAGTATTATTTAAGTCTGTCCATAAGAAGTTATTTCCTATAGCTACAGTTAAGAGGTAATTGTATCTCTGAATAAAGCACATCTATAAAAGTCATTCTAATAAACTCTAAACTGTGATATTTAGCTACAGCAAATAAAATGCCAGGAACTAGCCATAGCGTCCTGAATGGATTTAAATCTGGATGTGATTGCTCTGAATATGAAAACTTCTGCCCCAGGGAATGGCTTACAGGGCTTGCTTGTTGCACCAAGGGAGGAGTATTTGCTTCCGTCCTTAATGTGCATGCTTACCTCGGTTTTCAAAACCAATTCTGTCAGTGCATTAGATCTTTAACTGTTCAGTAACCGTTTTCAATCCAAAAGTGGCTTAGAGCAAGATGCAGCCAGTTCTTGTTCAGCAGTCTCCCAGTGTAACTCTTCTGTTAACTATCCCCACACACTTTGGATCTTTGGACAATATATACCCACAGTAAATGTTCTGTATAAGACTTGTTAATCAAATGCAGTTATGCAAATGCCATTCTCTGAAGTCAAGATAAATACAAGAATTTCAAGACTAGCCAACTCCTAATTGCCATCTGAAGGACAATATCCCTGTTACAAAGTCTACAATTACAAAGCCTATAGTTTATATTCTTATTACTTTTCATAATACAAAACGAAATCTAGCTATTTGTGAGTCTGGCAGAATCTGTTCAAATGTTTCTCTTTCACTCACCACGGTTCAAGACCCATGCACAAGAAATTAGCTGTTAAAGACACAGAATTTTAGCTGGTGCCTTGAACAAAATTACAGCCTTCAACTACTACCAGTGTTTAAAGAAACTGATTGAAATGCAAACAGAATCCGTGAAAAATATCAATATTACAATGTTCTAGAAAAGTGTCTGAACATTTCCTGCATGTCCCTGTTGACTGGCTTATTTGCTGAAAAATTCTGCTTCTCAGATCAAGAGTTGCAAACAGGATCCATTTTGTCATCAGATGATGAACACCTTGAGCACAAGGGCAAGAGACACCTAGAGAGCAGCCCCTGATCAAACTAAGAGAGAAAAAAAAGTACATTGGGATTCAGCTGGACATGTGAATGCCGGCAATTTTGATGTGCTCAGGTACGAGGGGCACTAGGAGTGCACCACACCAACAGTTTGTGCCGACAGAAGTCTCTCTCTGAATACCGAGAAGCTCAACAGCTTTCTCGTCTTTAAAGTCTTTAGTAGATTTAACTGATTTCATAGTTGAGAATGACCCAAAGCTTCCACAGAAAACTGTCTTAGTCTGCTGACAGGGACTTCTATTTTTCCCCTCACAGACAGAACACAGAGAACACAATAGCCATAGTTCTAGTATCAGGGAATTAATTGTAAGATGCCTTTAAGTCCAAGATTTACTTTGGGAAAACTTTAGGCAAGACTTAATGATCAAAGTGTCTTCTGTGTTACTGAATATTATACTGGTTAAGAAAGGAGTTCGACATTTAAATTGCAAATAAATACTAACATGACTTTTTTTTTCTTTTTACATCTCCATTTGATCAAAGTTCTATTTGATTTGCATTCAAAACGGCTCTGCTAAACTACAGGTAAACGGCTTATCTGAGATAATGAGACATCAGGACAAACAGAGCAAACAAAACAAAAACTGAGTTACACTGGAGCTAGATTATACAGTTAATGGAAGTAGTTCTCTAAAGCCCATGCCAAAGGAAGCGTGACTGGATATACGTGTGAAGTTAGACAGCAGCAAACTAGCTATTTCTTCTCGGTTTTTTATTATGTTGCCACTAAATCTTCACATTTCACTGACCTCTTTGGTCACCATCTTGGTCTGTACTGACATTGCCATGGATCTCTCTCAAACAGCTTTTATAGATGCCAGCACAGTGCCATTGGATACCAATGTGCCTCCAGGCTCTCTGACTGGAATCAGTGTTCCAGCTTGGAGCTCCTCATGACAAATAACAGCATTTCTAAAGTCTCCTTTACTCGATTAGAGAACAGACAGATCATGCAAAAATAAAAAAAGAACATGCAATTTTATTCTGTGGACAAATCATTACTTTAATAACTACTTGTGTGAAGATGTATTTAGCAGTAAGAACATCACCCCACAGTGGTGACAACCCTCTCACCTGGTTTTGAATTCATTACTTCCCACTCCCACAAATTCATTTCAGAGACAAACGGAAACAGAAATTTTATGTGTTGCTGTTTGCCCAGAACTCGAGCAGCTAAGCTAATTCCTAACTGATGAAGGTGTTGAAACATTTACTCTGACAGAACAATATAAAATCTGAAGTAATTTGATTTCATTTTCCGGTAACGACTATATACCCCTTTCACAAATCAGTGTAAAGTAAGTGATCATTTTATCAACCCACCCATCTGTGACCAGCATTAAAATTTATTTTAATTCAAGTGTTTCGGAGGTTTATACAACAAAACAATTAAAAAAGCAAAGCCTTGCTTATGATGAAAGGCAAAAATGATTTCAGTATGGGTGTAGAAAAGCTACTTGACTAAAACTATTTTTATTAGGTGTGTTATAAATTCTTCAATAGTAAGTAAAAACCTCCAGGCTCCCAACACAGTAACCCCCAAATTATTTTTGCCTAACTAAAACAAGTGCAGAGCATTTTAACGTCACCGCTATTATTTCTTAAATGGATACAAAAATTAAACACCTTTACTTTATACCAAGAGGCACTTAACACTCTAAATACTGATAACGTAGACTTAAAACGCTTAGGAGTTTATCAACATCTCATCCATCTGCTTTATGCCAAAATACTCAATGACATTAATTACTTAATGAAAGCATTTATGTGAATGCTCAGAAATATCCTAAAGACTTAAAGATCTTAACTCCATTTCATGAGGATGGATGTGATTACTCATAAATTCATCTGCATCATTTTGCACATTCTGTAAGTTACAACCATGAACCAGTAAAGCCAATAAAATTTGCCATATCAGACTTTTAGCAAGAATGAAACACTAGTAATTTATGCAAATATTTCAAGCAAAGAGGTAAATCAGAGCTGAAGTGGTGACAGCACTTACAGAATCAAGTTCAAAGTGGAACTAAGTGAATTCTCTGTGCACCAGAGAAGTTCAAGGTACGTTTATGTAAAGGTACAAAGTTTGGTGGCTGCGTGCATGTGTTACTTAAAAATAGCAACAGAAATTCTAAATCACAGAGATGCACCTGAACAGCACCGTTCTAATTGCTGTGGCCTTCAGTACGTACTGAGGAATAAGTAACCTCGCCTTGCCAACCCCCTGAGAGGTCTCTGATTAGGGGATTATGAAGGTCTGAGAATAAAATTGAAGAAATGGGCAAGTTAGGTTTTGATATATTTTTAATTCCAGCAAACCGATTCCAGTGAGTTCTGAGTACTTACTTATACATACACATCAGTTAAAAAAGAAAGAGGTGTCTGTAGTTTCAACACAGATAGTGAAAGAAAAAAATTATTAGAGAACAAATCTGGATTTAAAGCTTCTACTCAGCTTTACAGATTTTGTTTTTTCACATTATTAATTTATTTCTAGCAGCATTTAACATCTTAATGCTACTCACATCCTGCTCCTGATTTAAACTAAGAATGCTTAATCACACTGAGCTTTGACTAATGCTTTTCAGGCTCTACTTTGCTGGCTGCTATTTGCATATTTTGGCAGCTTGACAAATATTATTTCCTTAATGTACATTCAAGGAAAATAATTAACTAAGCGGATCTTTCTTCCCTCTGGAAATAATTTTGTTTATGTGCTTGCTTCTCCCAAATCTTAGCGAGAAATAGAAACATTCCATTTATCAAAAAGATTGGGCGCTACAAACTGTAAAAATTAAATATTTAGACATTTTAGTAGAATAGATGTTAACTGCGTTATCCAATACAAGGAAATAGCTATTAAAAATACATTTGATACTAGATATTTTCTCCTAATACTAAAAAGCTGAGAAATGAAAACTTCTTCAAACACTGCCAAATTGAAACCCATGCATAATTCAACACTCAAATTGAATTTTAATCTCGTTATAATGCTTGGGAAATATTTTATGCTCATGATAACTTAGAGAGATAAAGAACGTTACAAACCAAATCATTCCTTTTATGTTCAGTCAGAAACGATACAATAGCTAACAGAAATCAGTTCTTTGAACCAGTTACAGGAATAGGAAGCACTCTAAGCACTCTAGATTCACATTCAAGTTTATAGGATTGCCCGAGGAAATTAAAAACGTAATATGGAATGAGTAAACTTTTCATCATAAAAGGGAAGACTGAAGCCCTTTAAGACTTTAAACAGACAAAGAGCTGAAAGAAGCAGGCACCCATCATAGATGTTGCTGCATTTTCCTGTTGTGCTCTTCCAGTGAACTACCTTACGCCTATATTTCTCCCTGCAAAGTGGTTATGACTCTTACAGTGCCACTTTTATTCACACATCACTTGTCTCTGATAAAATACTATTTTTCTTTCATAGTCACCAACAACAAAGGAGACTCTGTATGAGAGCTGCAAATACTTCCAAAATTATTAGTGAAAGGACCACTACCACCAAAGCAATCACACAAAGCCCATCACAGCTGGTGTCAGCACCAAGAAAGAACCCAACAGAAAGAATCACAGCTGGCATTTCAGCCCCACTGTGAGAAAGCAGCATTTCCCTAGAGCTGTCATGCAGACACCCTTCTTACTGTCACAATCCTTTATTCTGATTTTGGAACATTAGTCAAACCACCACACAACCATGCTAGGATACATATGAAGGACTATCTGGTTCATAAGTAACACCACACAATAAATTACCGCTTAGTTTGCCTAACCCTAACCCTACCAGAAGGTATTTGTAAAAAAGCAGTTGTTTCACCAGCTGAACCCCTCCAAAATACTGTGAAAACACCTGCATGGTAGCACAGTGCTGGTACACGAAGAAAGCTTATCACAAGACTCGTTCAAATTATCTGTTGTGCATATGTTCTCTGTCTTCTCCATTTCCTTGCCAGTCTTCATAGCCTGGAAGAAACGTTTGCTTTGGGTTCCTCAGGTACTTCTATGTTTGACTTTGCAATTTACAACCAAAGTCTTCAACATACAGGGTAAGTTCTTAGCAGCAAGGAAGGATTTCTAAACTTTCTTCTTCCACTTTCTGGCCTACATACGTATTTTGTGAAGTCTCTGATGTCCAAGCTATTTATTTCAACACACTATGTCTTTGGAAAGATCTGGTAACAGAGGGACCGCCTAAACTCAAGTAGCTGAAGGTGAGCGTGTTAACACAAATGCTGCTGGTACATAGCAAACAACAAATTCCAAAACCAGGATATCTACTTGAATTAATAGTGCCCAAGATGTCCATGCTAAGCAGTTGCCAGACATCCTAATGCAAATTAGCCTGGAATTTCCTGGATATTACTGCTGTTTTCAGCAGATAGTTAAACATTCAAGAAGAATTAGTTGTGGAAAGAGATAAATTAGTCACAGTCCGGAGAAAAGAAAGAACAGAGATAGCCAAGAACACGTTTATTTCTCTTTTGCTACTACTTCTGCTCTTTCTGAGCCACACTGGAGATACCACTCTTATCCCACTGATAAAGACTACCTGTTTTGTTGCAGCAGTGTATTAATGTTGCCTTACAGATAATGGCATCTTGATACTAAATTTTTCAGTTCTTCAAGTGCTAGAAATTGGGAAGATAAATTCCGTCCTGAAAATAGCCACAGGCTTGCTGAGCACGGGAAGAAGTTTGTGCAATAGAAACCTGCATTTTACAGAAAGGACGTGGGTAAAATAAAACAAGGAACTGCTGTCTGCATGTCACCACAAGAAATGACAACTAGAGCCAGGGCTCGAGTCATCATTAACGGAGTAGTGGATTCAAATAACTCTTAAATATAAATTTTGCATGTATAATTTCTAAGCCATTACACTTTAGATTCTAGCAGATCCAGCAGTCATTTAATTGCTGCAACAACACAGTCACAATCATAAAATAAGAGATGGAGAGCTATTCCAGCAAAAATTGAGGAGGCAGGGAAATTGGGTAGGATTTTTGGTTCAGATGAAATTTTTCATTGCTTTTATTTCTTACAAGCAGTTTGGATGGTCAGTTTTCCCCAAACAGCAGTATTTTGCATCACACACTTTAGACAGGCCAAGAGTGAACAGCGACATATTACTATAATTTGTGTTTATTCATCAATATCCTAAAACACTGAAGCTGCTTTATTTACCAATAAAGCAACTACTTTACCTTGGAAACCATCAGACATTTAAATAAGCCACAGAACTGAGCTTTTGTAGCTGTCTGCTGTTTTAAAAAATCAGATTCACTAACAAAAAAGCAAAAAAATTTACACATTTCCTAAAAGATTCACTGAAGTCACAGTGTATGCCTCATTAATCTTGCCAATTGTCTAGTAAATATGACACCATTAAGTAAATGAATTTTCTGATCATTAGAAAATCCTGCAAAGAGGGTTTTTGAAACAAATATATTTTCCTGATTAGAAGGGAGAATAAATTGGAAAAACATTATTGTACCTGAACATTACCTTCCCTTTTTTCAGTAGCATAATGATAGCTCATGCCACAAGGAAATTTGACTCAATGCTGTTTTAAGTGGATCTTGTCCATTTTCTTAATCAGCTGAACTTAATTTATTAAATGCACGAGTGGCTCATAGATTATGAAAAAGTAAACACCTAGAATGAGTAGGGATATTGTTTCCCTTCATAGGAAATAAGTGTCGGTTTGGTTTAATGACAATCACTGGTTTTCTTTTCTAAAAATCACTCCTGAAGGAAGCAACAGAAAGTGTTAGTGTCAGTAGCTGCCACCAGCTGCAACATCAAGCAGAGTAATCCTCTTTAGACAGATGTCAGTGCAAGTCAGAGAGACCTGACTGGACTGGCACAAGATTCTAATGTTAGTGAAGATGTCACTATTTCATCATATGAGCCAGCAATGTGCTCTTGTGGCCAAGAGGGCCAACAGCATCCTGGGGTGGATCAGAAGAGGGGTGGTTAGT
>JAOXOE010033091.1:0-10481 GCA_028565055.1 Phoeniculus purpureus
CTCAGCCTGTCCTCACAGGGGAGGTGCTCCAGCCCTCTGATCATTTGAGTTGCTCTCCTCTGGACACCTTCCAGAAGCTCTCTGTCGTTATTTTAATGCAGTTTGCCCAGCAGTCAGCATTTGATAGTGTTGAGGAGCTTCATCCAGCAAGGCATGGATGGTTTTGGAGACAGAGGTTGGATGTTTTCATCTTTCAGGAAACAAAGTTTTAGGAAAACATCACTATTAACTTGAATTTGAAAAAGTAGTCTTGGTTAAGATGGAAGCAACAGGTGGTGCAATGGAAATAAAAAGCCTTTGAGATTATGGAATGTATGTGGGGAAAACATATCTAAGTGAAAAAAAAAAAAACCAACCTTGTGGCATATTTGATGTGTTAAGCTATGTAAGGAATTATTTGCTTCTTTGTAATGTTAAAAATAATTATGAATAGTTCTGTGGCAGACAGTACTCACAAGTCTTTGGCATCCAAACCAGGTTTTGTACTGGCTGGATCACACAACTGGATGTGTGCACTGACCTCTTTATTTCTGGCTTTATACAAATGAAATTCTGGGGGCAGCCTGTCACAAATAAATGTGTGAAGCGACCCGAGATGCCAGAGAACAAACCCGCTTCGCATTGCGGTTGCTGCCCAGGTCACAATTGGTACCGTTAACCCACAGCCTCTCCCAAGGGAAGCTGCGGATACCTTTCAGTTTGGTCTAATTTTAAGGAGTTCCCATTACCCCTTGGCCTCTGCTTGCTGTGTAAGCAGCCTCTATGCAAAGAGGAGCTTCCCCTCAACTCAGCTCTTAGCAACTAGGCTGCAGCTTGATTATTTTCCCCTATTTCCTCTGACTGGTGAGCTCTTTCCCCATTGTATTTGTTGCCATGGGGAGGAGGAGGCAAGGCGAGGCATGTGTGGGAGGTGGCAGGAAGAGCTGTGGGATCTGCTGTCCGACAGCTCCCACCCCGCTTGTGAAATCGTCCACTTCCAGTTGTGGGATTTCTCTTTAGATGACCTCTTTTTTCCCCCTGTTTTTGTTTTTTTGTAAGCCTAGTTTCCTTGGATCTTGTTAGTTCCGTACAAGTCTCCCCGAGACATTCTGCAGTCGTCATCACCTTTTTGGGTGGAGTTTAATTGTTTCGGTTGGTTGTTATTAAAATAACTTTTTAACATTGGTGCATCTATGCTTGGGATAGAGCTCATGTATTTTTCCAATCGTATTGATTGTATGTGATTGTGCCCTGCAGAGGTATACTTAACAAAAAATAAAAAGGATAGCCTAGGTAATAAAGGAGAGACTTGCTGAGTCAGGTTATGAGCTATTTCTTGAATTTATTTAGAATCCTGACTAAGGGACAGTTTCCTGCCTGCTGTTCTCATCATGAAATCACAGACCATTGGGGATTGGAAGGGGCCTCGACAGGTTATCTAGTCCAATCCCCCGCCACAGCAGGATCACCTAGATCCAGTTGCACAGGAACATAAATAGGTGGGTTTTAAACACAAATCAAAGCTAAACAAAACATCCTAAATTCTATTTGAGATGATTCTTTTCTTGCTTTGCTGCTTCTCTTTTTCCCATCAAGAAATTCCTGAGCGTTTATGGGAATAGCCGGCCCTGGGTTGATACCATACAAACATGCAGTTGTCCGGGTTGGAAGGAACCTCCAAAGATCATCTAGTCCAACACCCCTGCAATGAGCAGGGACATCCTTAACTAGATCAGGTTGCCCAGAGCCTTGTTCAGCTTCATCTTGAAGATCTCCAGGGATGGGGCCTCAACTACCTTCCTGGGCAAACTGTTCCAGTGTTCAGCCACTCTTGCACTGAAGAACTACCTGAACAAAGCAATGTAGTGAGAATGTTACTTACTGTGACAGTCAAAACAGTGTTCCTGGGGTCAAGTAGAATGAATGAGAAGAGTCCCAAGCTGAATTCTGTGCAAGCTGAGGGGAATTTTGAAGCCTTGTCCATATAGATCTGATTATATCGAGGCACACAAGGCACTGCTACCTCTTTCTGTGAAAGCTGTGGTGCTTCACAGCCTTTTGGGAAAACTCTGAGGCAACACAAAGGGTACAAGAAAGTTCACTCTACCCATTTCCCTGTGTGTGTCCTCCAGCAATGACAGAGCACACTGAAGGGAGGCCAAAGGCAAAGAGGATCCAGAGATCAGAAAGTCAGTACTTACCTCCTTTATTTTTGTAGAACTACAGAGCCAACAGTGTGTCTCTTGTGTTGAAGAAAAGGAAATGTGTTTGTGTGGTGGTCCTATAGAAAGAACATTAGGGATTGGAAGGGACCCTGAAAGATCATAGAGTCCAATCCCCCCACCACAGCAGGATCACCTAGAGCAAGTCTCAGAGGAACATATTCAGGCTGGTTTTAAAAGTCTCCAGAGAAGGAGATTCCACAAACCCCCCTGGGCAGTTCCAGTGCTCTGTCACCCTCTTTGTGAAGAAGTTCCTTCTCGTATTGGTGTGGAACATCCTCTGTTCCAGCTCACACCCCTTGTCCCGTGTCCTGTCATTGGATGACAGTGAGAAGAGCCTGGCTCCATCCTCCTGACACCCACACTTCTTCCCTCTTCACTATTCTGTTCTCCCTCTTCAAGTTGACTCAGCCTCACCTCGTTTCCACATTGCATCTAAAGATCTTTTGAGTTGCAGATTCAACACAAATCTGAGTGGAAAGGCAGTGACTGACTCTGGTTTGTAAATAGGCAGAAGTGTCTGCAAGGTCTCGTCTGCTTTTCTGACAACATGTATATTAAATGATAAACTAATGCAGAACGTGGAAATTCTTTATCTAATTTCTGTCTGGGATGAGTGTTTTTAATTTTGTGTGAGGTGTAAGGCTTGCTCTGCGTCAAGGTGTGTTTGTTCTGTGCCAGTCTGGAGCCTGAGAGATGCCAAATGGCAGAGAAGCCGCCTGTCCCTGTGGGGAGGTCTGGTCTGCTCTGGTCCGACTCAGGCTGCCAACATCATTTCTTCGCATGTTCAACAGCCGTGGATGAGAAGAGGGTACTCCAATTATAGCTGGCTATAAATCAGAGACTGGCTGAGCCCAGTCTAATATGACTCTACTCTGAGGGTCCAAGGTGCTTTTGTTTTCACTCTCTTAGGAAGGAAAAGCCTCCAACCCCTATATCTGTAGTGGCTGGCTTCTAAGATCTGAAGTACTGTACAGAGTCAGATCCCTGCGGATGGGGGTTGTGGCTGCTCTGTGTCAGGAGAGCTTTGTGGAGGGTTTGTATACGGAAAAGAAGGGAAACTGTTCAAGTGGATGGCAGCTACTGGAAATTGTTTTCAGGATAGAAGGGAGCTGAGAAAGTCCAGCCCAGAACATAAGATTCTTTATCTCATCTCACTCTGATGAGTGTGTGGTTCTTTCTCCCTGTGCTTCACCGTAAAACTCAGCTGTGAACATAGAATCATTAGGGATTGGAAGGGACCTCGAAAGATCATCTAGTCCAATCCCCCCTAGGTAAGTCTGGCCAGAGCCTCATCCAGCCTCGTCTTAAACACCTCCAGGGACAGGGCCTCAACAACCTCCCTGGGCAACCCATTCCAGCCTCTCCACTCTCACGGTGAAGAATGTCCTCCTCACATCCAGTCTAAATCTACCCAGCTCCAGCTTGGCTCCATTCCCCCTAGTCCTGTCACTACCTGATATCCTAAAAAGTCCCTCCCCAGCTACATGTTCAGTACAAGCCAAAAAGTGAGCAGCTTTGTGCTCCTGCTCACCTCTGAGGTGTAGGATCTTTATGGCTGGAAAGGACCTCCAGGATCAAGTCCAACCTTCATCCCAGCTGCTCCCTAACCCCTAGACCATGGCCTCAAATGCTCTAGCTACTCGTTTTTTATGCACCTCCAGGGATGGTGACTCCACCACCTCCCTGGGCAGCCTCTTCCAGTTTAAGGGCTGTTTCTGAAAAGCAGAGAGACGTTTCTGAAAAGCTTGTGACGTTGAGAACTGCTGAACCTAGCTATGCAGTTGCTGGGAAAAGGCAGCAGTACACCAAAGCAAAGGGTTCCCCATCCTGGGTGGGATGCCTTGAGCTGTTTCTGTAACCTCCTGCCCTGTAACAGAATTCTAGCTTCCTATCTCCTGGACTGTGAGTTGGGGAGAGACTAAAACCTGCCCCATGATGTTTGATCTCTTGCCCCAGGCTTTGAGTGGCTGATCCCGGCTTTGTGTTTGTCAACTTGGGGTGATGAAGCACAGAACAGTCCATGGCTGCAACCAAGGCAGCCGTGGTTTGAAGAAGCACATTTGGCATTGTGGGTCCTTCCTTAGGTCGTAAAAGAAGGAAAACAAGGCTGGGTTTTAGGTGTTGGTCTCTCTCTTACTGTGACTCAAGCATGCAGCTGCAGTCCCAGCATACTTTGTCACACTGGTGAGAGTTCATTCATGTTGGCCTGAGCTTTCCAGGAGGTGCAGAACACACCAGTGGGGCAGGTGAAGAGTAGAGAGGAGTTACAAGGGGGGGTACTCAAAACAGTGTGAGGTAGGGCAGTTTCTCCCATCCAGTGTCTGTTTGCTTGGGAAATGGTGGGTGATGCATTTTGGGGCAGGAGAAAAAAACATTTTCTCGAGCTACAGGGCACCAGACTCTACAGACTTTGGGGTTTTGTGGTTTTCTTCATGGTAGGAGCAGTTCATTTTCAGTTGGCAGGAGCTGAAGGCAGCTAGCACTTGTGTGGGGTAGGTGGGCAAACTTTCCCTTGTCAGATTGAACTTTAAAACCTCTTTCAAACCAAACATTGCCTTTTTTTTTTTTTTTCTCCTGCTCTTTGCTTAACCTTCTGCAGCTGGTCATCAGCCTTTGGCCTCAGCATCCTCCTCCCCTCCCACCTTCCACTGCTTGAGCACAGAAATCCACTGGGGAAACTGCTTTGGACTGGTCTGGGTTCAAGTGAGACTGCCCTCCTAACGATCTGTATTTGCATCCTAAAAGCAGAAGGCTGGACGTACAGGGGCAGGTAAGAGAAGCAGATTCCACTAATCTTTGCTTGTTAATTAATTCCTTGTGACTGGCTCTTTTACCTTCGTAGGAGCCTGGGAACTTTAGCTGCTGTCAGTGGAGTTTTTCACTCTGAGGAGCTGTTTTGAGAAGTCACTGCAATCCCAGCCCTCACAAAGGTTCGTTTCTGCAGAGCTCTCATGGTTGATTTTTATCCCCGACCTGTAGCGACACTTCATGGTGTGGAGACCAGTTTGGCTGGCTGGCTGTCTTGAGTAATAGCTGATCTCCTGCCTAGCTGTAGAAGAGCTCAGAGATTTGCTTTGAGCTCTGATTTTGCAGCATGAGGGGATGGGAAAGGCTTTTATTCACAAGAGCCTAAGTCAACCTCAAAATTATTTGAGCTACTTAATGTTTGCTGGGTGCTGTGGGAGGCTCATGCCACCACAGGTAGCACCAGTAAGTGCAGTGCAGTGGTTGCTGGAGGCCAAACTGAGGGTCTGCAAGCCCAGTTAGTCATCCTGATGAGAAACTGGGATGGAAACAAGCTGTGCTGGCTGGGGCCCAGCTGAGTTTCACAGCAGGCACAGGATGGGGCAGTCTCTACGCTTCCCTGGAGCCTTCTTACTTTGAGCTGAATCAGCAGCTTATTCCTTGGCTTTCTACACTTCCTTGAGGGGTGGAGCAGGAAAAACAGCCCCTTTCTGATTCTTACATTCTCCCTGACCAGTAACCCCTTCCAGGCACTGATGCTGCAGTAATGCTTTTGGGATCCTTCCAGGATGAGAGCAGCTGCCATATGGAGTGCGTGGCAGGGCTGCAGGGGAAAAGGAGGTGTTGAAGGAGGGAGGGAAGGGGGAGTGACTTTGGCCAAGCGCTGTGGTGAAGTGCTGAGCTAAGGGCAAGGACCACAGCCAGCTCATCGTGCTCCCTCAGTGCTGCCAGACCCAGGGAGCACTAAGCATGGCAGAGGGCGGGCTGCTGGCAGGCAGCGATGGGTCCCTCGGGTCCTGGCCCTAGGGCTGGGGAGCTCAGCCGTATGCTTGGCTCATTGCTGGCTGATTTTTCCTGTAGGAGTGAAAGGTTCGGAAGAGCAGCACTTCCTGAAGTGCTTCTGATTGTCTGAATGGTTTTCCTTTCTCTTGCCTACCCTGGGTGTTGCTTTTTGTTTCTGGATTTGTTTGCTTCCCTCTCCTTTTAGAACTTGTTTTGTGTTGGGCTATTCCATCAATCCTAAACCTTTTGCTGTTACCAGCAAGAGCGGTGGCTGTGGCCTGAGCAAGGATGCCTAGCTCACGTGTTTTTGTTGCTGAGCTGTCGGCAAATAAGCGAGAGCCCCTTGGGGCCTTGGTGCCAAATGAGGTCATTTCTGCTCTTGAAGTGGAACTGGAGCTGAGATTAAGTCATTGCCCAAGAGCCTGGGGAAGGGGGGCTGTGAAAGAACCCAGAGTCTCCTGCATCCCAGATCAACCATTGAGCTGCTCCCATTTTCCTCCCCCTGGTGTTGGCCCACCACCACTGGCAAGACCAGAGCCCTGGAGGTCACCAGTGCTAAATGCGGGTGATCTTGGGAACTGAGTACATGGGGCGGGGGGATGTAGACAAGGACCTACCAATTTAGAGCTCTGATAGTCTTCCATGATGGGCAAGTTCCAGTGGGCTGCCAGCCCTTTCCAGCAGTGGTTTCCCAAGCTGTTGTGGCTGTGGTCTGTAAGCTTCTACCCTTCTACCCACAGGGTCCATGAGCAAACCCAACACAGAATCACAGAATGTCAGGGATTGGAAGGGATCATAGAATCATTACGGACTGGAAGGGACCTCGAAAGATCATCCAGTCCAATCCCCCTGCCACAGCAGGATCCCCTAGACCCAGTCGCACAGGAACACGCCCAGTCGAGTTTTAAATGTCTTCAGAAAAGGAGACTCCACAACCTCCTGGGCAGCCCCTTCCAGCGCTCCGTCATGCTCACCGTGAAGAAGTTCCTTCTCATACTGATGTAGAGCCTCCTATGTTCCAGCTGACATCCATTGCCCCTTGTCCTATCATTGGATGCCACGGAGCAGAGCCTGGCCCCATCCTCCTGACACCCATCTTTCACATATTTATAAACATGGAGTCGTCATGGGATGGGCATCCCTAAACCACAGGGCACAGAAGATTTCCTGTGCCGCTTCCTTGGCCCTGGCATGGCTGATGAGGCCCTGCCAGCAGAGCTCATGGGCTGTGCAGGACCCCCAAAATGGAAAATGCCAGTTGTCTCTGCCTTGCTGGAAGGCTTTTGAGAACTCCTTGTGCTGGAACGTGGTTATTAACCCCCTGGTTATTAACCCTCTTCCTTAGCATCTCTCTGCTGTAGCTCAGGTGAATGGAGAAAAGAACTGAGGAAAATCAGGAGATCCTCCAGGGAAAAGGAGAAGCAAATTGTCAAAAACCTGTGGTCTAAGGCCAACCAGTCTGTGGAGCTTGGAGTGTGCTGGGGGTTTTCACTGTGAGGAAGACAGGTCAGATCTGTACCTATAAATCCACCTGGACTGCAGCTAGGTGGCTTTGGTGGCCTTGTGTTGGCTTCTGGCCATGGGAAGGTCTGTTTGCAGCAGTCAGCTTGGCTGGCAGGTGGGGGACACCCCGAAGTTCAAATCATAATGTTTTGTAGAGACTGGTCAGGGCTGAGCCTGCTGTTGGTTCATCCTGCAGCTACAGGGCAAAAAGACAAGAGGAGAGGACCATGGGGCTCCTGTTGCTCTGTGGTAGCTGTGTGGGCTCTGGGCAGGGGATGGTGTCTGAGCTCTCTCTCTGTTTCCAGGACAATGCATCTTTTGCTGGTGTGTCTCTTCAGTGTCTGGGGTCTGGCTGCCCCTGACCCCTACGTGGTGGGAGACATCTGCGCTGCCAAGCCACGTGACATCCCGGTGAATCCCATCTGCATCTATCGCAACCCCGAGAAGAAGCCCCAGGAGGGTGAGGGGCAAGAGCCAGGGAAGGACAAGCTCCCGGAGTCGACTAACCCCCGGGTCTGGGAGCTGTCGAAGGCCAACTCACGCTTTGCTGTGGTGTTCTACAAGTACTTGGCTGACTCCAAGGACAACGGGGAGAACATCTTCATGTCACCCCTCAGCATTTCTACAGCCTTTGCCATGACTAAGCTTGGAGCTTGTGGTAGCACCCTCCAGCAGCTCATGGAGGTCAGTGGCATTTCCTCAGCCTTTTCCTGTAGCTGTCTCTGGGATCTGAAAGGCAGCAAAGGCCAGAGTGGCCACTGGCTGCTTACAGGGCTGTCTGGCTCATGATGGCTCTCTGGCCTGGGAAGGGAGACCTCTGTTTATTTAAAAAACCCCCTGGGAAGGATGCACCTGGCTGTATTGGCCTAGATCCCAGATCCTTCCTTGGATTCCCTATTTGGATCCAGCAGTTAGGGTGGATTTTCTGGGTTTGAGAAGTTAGTTTTCAGCTGGAGGAAAGGAAACCCATTTGGGAGAGGAGGGGAGGGAATGGGAACGGTTTGTTTCTTGCAGATGGGGCAAACACGGAGCTGATCGGGCAGCTAAGCCTTTGCTCATGCAGAGAGCAGGAAAAGCCACGATACTGGGAGAGGCTTTTCTTTCCACATTCCCCCTCTGTCCCTTGGGACGAAAACAAGGGGCACTCTGCAGCCACCTGGCTGCCAGGGCCCGGCCACCCTGCACAGGAGCAGCAGTTACTCGTTGTATGAAGTGTAAGAGCAGCCTGAGTGCTCCACCAGGGCTGAGCAGCTCCTTTCTGCTCGTGCTGGGTGGTTTTACAGCAGCACAGCAAAGGGCTCGTGTTCCTGGGCAGGCAGAGCCTCTCCCTCCAGCCAGGGCTTCTTAACTTGGAGTGGGAATCCGAGACGGAGAAATAATCCTGAATTATGGCTCTTCCATGGGACCAATTAACCCCCGGCCTGTCCTAGCACCCTTCGCACGGTCAGACCTGCTCACCTGGCAATTTCCAGTGCCTTTGGGGCACTGTTTAGGACTGCCTGTACCAGGAGACACAGCCCTCCGTCCTTCGAGATCCTGCCTCTGCAGCAAGGTCACGCCAGTGTTTTCTGCTGTTACCCAAAGTCTGAGCAGAGCAGTGAACAGCATCTCCAAAATCTCCACTCGCTCCTTCCCTTCTCGGCAGCCTTTCTCTTCCTGAGCACGCCAGGATGCGGAGCTGAGCTACTCATCCCCACTGTGCCCTACAGAAGGACCACGAACGCCGCCTTTGCTTTGTAGGAAACAACACCGGGGATCCCGGGTCTTTGTGTGGAGTAACGCGAGGCTTTCTGTGCCTTAAAGCCCAGAGCTTGGGTAGTAGCTAGAGAAAGGGTAACTGTTCTTGCAGCTGACAGCCAGGAGCAGATAAAACCCAGTGCTGCAGGAATCTGCCCTTCAAACAGTTGCTGCCTGTTCCCTTTCCCTGCAAAACTAGATAAGATGTGGGACAGTCACTTGAGGGCCATGAGAACTGCTCCTGGGGAGGAGCAGCCTTTGGCTTTGTCACAGGAGGGTTTAGCACAAACCTTGTGGGTCCTCCTGCGACCCAGTAGCTGCTCCTAGGCTTCATCAGCACGGCAGTTGTCTTGCCTGAGGCTCTCGCTGGGTGTGGTGGCGTTTGCCAACACTACATGTGAACAGGGCTTGGGGGAACCTCCGTGGTTCTCGCTGGTGCTACGAGGGGTCAGACTGAACAGAGGAAAACATCTGCTGTGGCGGGGGAGTTGGACTGGAAGATCTTTCAAGGTCCCTTCCAATCCCTAATGTTTCATGATTCTGTGACCACTAAGGCCTTGAGGTGTCTTCTGCAGAACCACCTAAGTGGTGCCCACGTTTGAGAGAGCCCAGTGCCGAAAGGCGCATCTTCCCCTGGGCAGATGGAAGTGGGTGGGGGACAGAGGCAGAGAAAGAGGCAGTGCCCTGCCAGCAGCTCTAGGGAAGGAGTTTCAGCAAGCAAAACTGGGTGTCGTCTCGTGGGTCAGTTGTTGTGTCCAAGATAGACAGAACCTGAAAGCAGTCCAAGTCGGAGTACGGAGGTCAGGCAAGAATTGCCCAGGTGGCCAAGAAGGCCAAGGGCATCCTGGCTTGGATCAGGAACAGTGTAACCAGCAGGAGGAGGGAGGTGATGGTGCCCCTGTGCTCTGCACTTGTGAGATCACACCTTGAGTGCTTGGTCCAGTTTTGGGCTCCACAGGATCAGAAGGACATTGAGAGGCTGGAGCAGGTCCAGAGAAGGGCAGTGAGGCTGGGGAGAGGGCTGGCAAACAGGCTCTATGGAGCGTGGCTGAGGGAACTGGGGTTATTTAGTCTAGAGAAGCGGAGGCTGAGAAGAGACCTTCTTGCACTTTACAGCTGCCTCAAAGGAGGTTGTAGCAAGGCTGGTGCTGGTCTCTTCTCCCAAATACATTACTCCCAAATAGGACGAGAGGAAATGCCCTCAAGTTGCATGAGGGGAGGTTTAGATTGGATCTTAGGAAGAAGTTCTTTGCTGAGAGAGTGGTTGGGCACTGGAAGAGGCTGCCCAGG
>JAOXOE010033092.1:0-10481 GCA_028565055.1 Phoeniculus purpureus
ATCTGGTAATTTGACCCTCCTTGTTTCCTGAACTATAAGTGGTAATGGAAATGCCAAAAAGAATTATTAATCAGAACCATATTTTGCTAACAAAGAGGAAAAGAATATACGACACCTCATGAAGAGTTAAAAGTTCTCCAGGATGACAACTGAATGTTATCTCACTACTACAAAACTATGTTTAACATTGAAAAGGATTTAATTTCTTCAAATTATTATTTATTTGACCTGTGTGGATTAAGAGAAAAAAACAAAACAAAAACACATGTAAAAATAACTGTGAAGTATTTCGATCTGAGATGTATCTGGGTAATTTTGAGTGAACAAGTTTCTAACGTAATTTGATGCATAATTTTCTTTGCAAATAACTTTAAAATATTTTTTTAAAGAGCAGCTACTATGACCAAAATCTGCATTTTACAGATGTGGCTACTGAAAATCTTTCCTGTTCTGTGTACACCCACATCATCTCTTCCCACTCTCTTTTTCCTTCTTTTTCTGTTGTCTTGCTTTTACTTTGATCGTACAAACACAAACCACATTTATTTTATTTTCATATTACACTTTCCTTGTTTGTATTCACTGTAGTTATTCTGTCAGGAGACAGGGGCATCCTCTCCTCTACCTCCATCTCCCTCATTTTAGTTTCTCATCCATTTACTTCACAGCTATCTCTTTTTATAGCGCCCAGTACATACTCTGAACGCGTGTTACGCGTGTACGTGTGTGTATAATGGGTGATCTTGCCTTTATCACACTCCTAAAGGTGCTCAGAGCTTACAACCCTTTATTTCCTTAAAACAATTCTCAGTGCTGAAACAGTAAGAAAAGTATTTTGCTTTAATCCAAACGTCAAATACATAATTTGGATAAATCTGCAAGGGTAATATTCCCTCTCTGCAATAAGCCATCTGGCACAGATGAGGCCATGCCAATTAATATAGATGGAATGACTGTTAGCAACACAGACAGTAAATATTTCAGAGTAATCTTTTTTGTCATTCATCAGCTAATTTCATCCTTCAGAATGTGTGGCCAGAGTCTCCAGCTTGTTGAAACAGATTGATCACATCCAGACTTTTACTAGCCTGTAAATACTGTGCTTTATTTTAAACTCTTATGCGGTCCTGGTTCCTACTTTGCTGTACTGTTTTGCAGCAGCAGTTAGCACCATTAGCCTCTTTCATTAAGGTGTGAGTATTGCCTTGCTAGTGTTATGCTCAATACCAAAGATCATGTGGTTTTGAACATAAGTAAAAGTAAAATATAGTTTGACTAATGCATCCTTAATGGCTGTTTAGGAAGACACAATAAAACTACTTACAAGTTATCTTATATCAGTAAATTTAGGGGTGTCCATCCTGGATGTGACACTAAGCAGATTATGTTCATCAGCTACAGGTGTTAAATGTGCCAACGGTTTTACCACTCTCCAATTCAGTACATACAAAAACTCAAGTGATTCTGAGTGTCTCCAACTACCTCATCTGTGGACACAAAATCACAAGCAGTTCTCAAGCACGTACAGCTTTTGCCAGCGTACACCAGTACTGTTTGAAGGTTGTCACCAGGAAGAATCTCAAAACGACAAACACTCTGCTCGCTGTCTAAATAAATATTCTGATCTCTGCTTGTGTCTCCTTCACAGATGAACCCTTGCTGTTCTCTAACAATAAAAGATTCCGCACCCACAGTTTGCTGTTTCTCATGCATCTTCTGGGCCCACAGTCTGTGCTCAAAAAGCTCATGTGTCTTGAGCTGCAGAGGGGTACGAATGAGTATGCCTTTCATTTCATATATTATCTCTTCAGTATTTATGTTACTACAGCTGTTTCTTTTATCTTTGTGTTTTAATTGTAGTTTTTCCTTATCTCAAACCACAGGATTATATCTTTTTCACCCAATTCTCCTCTCATCTCACAAAGTGGGAGAGGAGTAATGAGCGAGTGGCAGCATGGCGCTCAGCTGCTGGTTGGACTTAAACCAAGACAGTATCTTAGAAAAAGACACAAATGATATTTATATCCTCATTACAGCACACACACACATGTCTCTAGAGGTTGCAGTCATTCCTGTTACCATAAGTAAATCTATGTTTAAGCACCTGAAAACATACCTAAGCCCCAGAGAGCGATTAAATGATTCTTGAAGAATTGTGTATCACTAGAACATAGTCCTCAATGCAGACTTTGCATTTCAGGTGCATCTCTGCTTGTTCTGGATGATCTGTGGGACAACTAAACTATTTAACTATGTGTTTATAAATGCTCATACTGGGAACATAGCCACTCATTCTTCTTCTGCATTATTCTAATTGATTTCAGGTAAATAGCAGCACAAATCCTTCAGACAATGTTCATGGGGGTAATAATGGCCATCTTTTGTCTAGTGGTTTGTTATTTAGATCCCTTGCCCCTAAAACAAGATCCCTAGTTTCTGTCTCATCATCAGCATTATGTTTTACTTGAACGTCTCTCCCAACAAAGTTCTTCTAAGCACTAGTTACAGTGAAGATATACTAATAACACGAACCTCTCCTGCAGAGTCAGAGCCACCACAGAGTCAGGAGCACAAGACTTGTCTGGAAAAATGGCAGATGAGGGGGACTGTATAGAGAATTTACAAGTGAAAAGTACATCTCCACATCAGGGAACTTCCAGTGCTGGACCACATGATGACTTTATGTACTTCATTCTGAGGTGCCTAATTCTGCTTTTGCACATTATTTGGAGAGTAGAAGAAAATTTACTTGCATTACAGAGATTTTAACAGGTATGAAAGAAGAATTCCAACCTCCTGCTGCCATCACTATAGAAGGGGACTGATAGGGCAAGGAGCCCGAAACAAATATTTACTCTTTGTAGTCAGTACTGATCAGAACTTCATTAATTTTTCTTGTTCTTTCTGATTCCATGTATTTTTTTTTTTTTTTTTTAAATCTCTCTAAAATATGGGAGTATGTCTTGCAGAGTTCAGGTACACTTTATGTAGAAGAAGCACTTCCTGTACTCTTGTCTTTGCTGTATCCAAGTTAGTTCATTCATGGTTTGTAAAGAAATTTGGTACACTACCCAAACACCATCTGAGGCATCATACTTGGTATCCTGAAATCACACATGTGTGAAGAGGATTTCCAATGTCATGGCTACCACCAGATACTTACATTCTATCACAAAGGTTCTTTATGCAATAGTAATAAGGTATTTAATAATGAATCATACAGACACATGGACCTGCTTGCTTGTATCATTTAAAGACATTTTAGGAAGAAAAATATGTGATAGGAGAACAAACAGATTTTGAACCTATTTATTCTTTCAGAAATTATGATTTCTTCATCTACATGATGTATGTCTTGGACCTTCTTTTCAATTTCCCTAGTTTCATTTTGTTTTCTTATCTATAATTCATTTTGTTGTTCATACAACCATCTGCTTTCTAATACATCTTCATTTTTCTCTTTCATGTCAGGATTTTTTGCTTTTCAGTGTTTTTATTGCATGTTTGCAACTTCCTAGCTTTGAGCTATGAAAGAATCAAGAATTATTCAGATCTCGGAAACTAGTTTTTTTTTAAGATTGCTTGTTTAATAATCTACTGACATGGTTTTGAAGAATGAAAATGCACAAGAGCTACATTTCAGAGCTTTAGAACACTACCTAGAAAGGGCCAGAAAACCTCAGTTATCATAAAAGATAAAGATACTCATCCCTCTGAAGAGTAAGATGTTCCCTGAACGATATAATTCCTATGAGTTTCAAATGAGAGTGTTTCAAATGAAGGTTTGGAAAACCAAAGCTTTCAACCTGCTGTTTGAAGTATACAATTACTTTGCTCACATGTGTAAAATAGGGTGATATTGCAAATAACAATTATTTAACAGTTTTAAAGGGCTTTGAGATAAGTTGGTGAGAAATGCTATTAGAGAGTTATTATGATGGCGTAGAATCATAATACAGTTTGGGTTGGAAGAACAGCTAAAGTAGTTCTTAGCTTCTACCTTTCTTAAGTGTTTACTCCTGTCATTTCTCTCCCTTCAATTGTCCTATGGGATAAACCACCTTAAGATGCATGTTCAAGAGAAAACTCTTTACTTTTATAGGAAAACCTAAATGCAATTTTGTGGGTGTGATTTCACAGCCATGAATAATCAGACTGGGTTGAAAAGAGAGGTGCTATGAGTGATTATACCATTGAATGGCATGAGACAGGCAGGAATCTCTTCAGAGCTGGATTTTGTTTTTCACAGATCTCAGAAAAATTTTACAGACAGACTATGTTTGTGTAAGGGATTTATGCATTTCTTGCTCTCCATCCATGTGCCCCTATTACCTCAGTCTAGGAAAACAGAACTCTAGTAGACTGGTGGTCTCCATGCAGAACACTTGTCCTTGAAGGAACTGTGATAGCAGCTGTCCTGAAAGTATGTTTCTGAAAGTCAGAGTGCTGTGAACAGTGACAATCACTATTCACAACATGAGACTTCAGGAGCAGGTGGAAGTGAGTGGTTGGTCCAAGCACAGCAAGCTGATGCCTGCACAGAGAGTAGAGATGTGCTAGGGCACAACAGCAATCCATACCACTGCTTTTAAAAGCTACCTGCTCATTGCTGAGCATGACTACAATAGTGTTGTTTTATAATAAAATCATAAATATTAAATCAGAGCATGAAATCAATATAAGAACTGAGGAGATCAACATACATAAAAAACATCAATGTTTGTGTCTCAGGGCATGTTTTCCCAGGTATTTTAATCTATTTATTCTTCCAGAATTACCGCTTAATTGCAGGAATAAATTTAAAAAACCCCAAAACCATAAGACACCTTAAACCAAAAACTGAAATAAAAGTTAGATCTCAGTGTATATTGTTTTCTCTGAAAATTCAGCCCACGGTGGTTAGACTGAGAAGTCTAGAGAAGATGGGCTCTTGTGAGTGAGCTAGAGGGAGTTCTGAGAATGTGAGGTCAGCTGAATTTAGAAAATATAAATCAAGGGCAGAAGGGAAGCCGCTGTGAGCCGTTCAGAAAAAGGAAAAGAGGGAAATGAAGAGCATGAGGGGTGTACCATAATCATCAGCATTATGATGAAATGTAAGTAAGGGTGGAGTTGTGCTGATAATTGAAATTAAATTAGAACACTGAAATAGCCTTCTAGAATAATTAAACTGTGCTATTCTTACCAGAAGCAGATTGATAGGAAAATATTAAACCCAAATGAAAAAAATCCAGCTGGTCAACAACAGAATAAGAATAACAAACTTTTGGGGCAATTAAAATGTGATCAGACATTTCCTGCTAGAAGACCAACAGTATCTTGCTTTAACAGTGGGATGCTTCAAAGTGAAAGGTAAGATAAACCTTGAGTGAACTTGCTTTTCTCCCCCTGCTTCCAGGAAAACAAGGCTTGGTCTAACGTGCTCTAATCCAAGCAAATTCTGATCTGCAATTCAGCAGCTGCGTGCTACAGTGAGGCTTTCATGAGTCTCAATGAGAGGTGCCAGGTCTTTCAAAGTTCAGCTGGGTATCAGGTTCTCTGCTTAGAGATAGCAAGCCCACACTGTTTTCGCTGCTCTGGAAGCCCAGCTAGAATAACCTTTGTACACAGGAAGCACACAACAAAGTCTGTACATTCCTTGAAGCGTGGCTTTAAGCAACTGAAAATGAGAGAGGAAAGAAATCCTGGAACTTCTCCAAGGATGGAAGCAGTGTGCTTTTCTTCTTTGGCTTGCTGATTCTGGTTTTCAAAGACCACTGTCACAGCAGTGTTTCTAAGAAGAGAGATCATTCATTGTACTTCCTTTGCCTTAGAGGATTCTCTGATTGTCCATTAATGTTTCCCCCTCTGGTGCATAAATGTGTGCCACAGGGGGTAGATGGCTAATTGGCATGTTTGTTTTTCTCTGGGGTTGATGTGTTTTTAAGCATGTGGGCTTAATGTTCTGCTAATAAGAAACACTGAAATAAATACCACATCGTACATGCGCAAAGAACTTCAATCTGCTCTGTTTTCTGGATGAAGTTCTTCTTAAGGGCAGATGTGACATAGGTGTATGTATGGACAGCAGTCACATCACAACCTTGTTTAGGGACCATGTAGAGCAACGCTACTGCACGGAAATAATCAGGCTGACCGTGCTCTTGAGGGTACTGCTTCTTCAGCACAAGGAGGACAAATACTGTTCTGTCTTCTGACTTTCAATCTGACACATTTACCATCTGTCCACTATTATAAGCCTTCAGCTGTTGATACAAGAACAAGGAGTCCAGGGCATACACTGAGTGGCATCCAAGAACTTAAACAAAGATATGTCAGGTTCACCACGAGTATTTCCTCATGAAACAGGTCTGACACACAGACCAGGTCCCATGGGATTGTACTGTGCCTAGAGTGTGACCGCATTGGCGAAATGGTAATGCAAGTTATTAAGTGTCTGTCACACAAAGGTCAGGACAGACCAGCGTATAAATTGTAGCAATAGTTGACAAACGGGCATTGTATGGGAATGAGATGATTGTTTCGTACGCTTGCACCAGACAGTTAAAGAAAGCATCTGAGTGCGTTAATTAGAACAGTTTATACCAGTCAATATTCATCAAATAGATCAGTTATTTAAAAACAAAAAACACTAAAACATAAAACAAACAAAAATTTTGTTCTTTTTTTTTTTTCAAAAGTTGCTCTGAATTTTCAATAAGTTAATTCTAACACTAAGTTACACTGCAAGCATCGTACATCCATTTATTTCCCCAAGTGAAATAAATTGAATAAATTGCTGCGTGTTTCCCACACAGCTCTGATATGGAAATAGATTCTAAGGGCCTGGAAAAGTGATCAGACTGAGAAGGACAGAAGATACTTTTGAGAAGAAAGAAGAGCATTAAAATGTTATGACAGAAAAGTGTGCTCCAGGGCAGGCCACTGCTCATTAGGAAGGGAAGAAAAAGCAAACTGCTAACTAACTGTGGAATTCTCAGCAGCATCCCCTTTATCCTTTGCATCACTTTATCCAAGCAGACTCAGCTCTACTCTGTAACCCTCTTGACACCCCAATATAATTTCCTTCTTTTCCTCTCTGTTACTCCAAAAGATAACTGTTTTATTTCTCACAGGGCATGCATGCAGCAGATATGTATTTTTGTCTATGGCTATGCTAGACCACACCAGTTTTCTCATTTCTCTCCTATTTTACATAGGAGAGACTAGGTAGGCAAGAGGCAGCATGTACAATTTCTTTTCTTGAAGGTCTACTTGTGTTGCAAGGCCAGTCTTTCCTGGTCAGCCAGAAAAGCAGATAGCTGTTGAAGTCATTCACCTTTTAATGCGACTCAGCGGGAGAATGGTGTGTTGTGCCTCTTCACTAAACAGCCACAAGGGCTCATGAAAGTTGTAAGAGCTCAGGAACTTTGAGATTTCGATGCCTCTGTAAAATATGATTGAAATTAGCCTGTGTTCTAAGGTTATGGAAGGCTGGCTTGTGGGTGGTTAAGCAGAGAGCACAACCATGTAGTCTTTGCTTCCTTAAGCAAAGGCTGAAATATAAGGCAGGAAGGGAAGTGCTGAAGAAAGTGAGATGCAGCAGAAAAAACGACTTTAAACTACTCTATGTTGTTAACGTAATCCAAAAAGTGTATGAAATCTAGCAAAGGCACTTTCATGGTGCATGGAAGATACTGTAAGTTGAACCACCTGTTGTTGTCTTACAGGTGTCAAGATTATCTTACGAAGGTAAGGCTGTGGATGTAGTTTTTCTGCGTTTTTGTAAGGTTTGCTGCTGTAGTCAGCATTGCTGCAGTCTCAGTTTGAGTGTGATGTGCAGTGCTCAGCCCCACAGTTTAAAAAGGCTGTGGAGGTCCTTGAATACCTTCATAGCAATGGAACAAAGTTGGCGAAAATGTCCATGCCGTTCTTGGACTGGAAGCCCAGGATTGGAAACAGCACCTCCGATGTCTCTCAGTAGTGCTGAGTAGAGAACTATTATCTCCCTTGGCCTGCTGGCAATTCTTTAGCTAATGCAGCCGAGGAGATTGTTGTCCTCTTCTGCTGCAAGAACGCATTGCTGACTTACATTCAGCGTGATGTCCATCCAGGGAATGAATGTAGCCAAGACATTTCCATATTTTTATATCGTGTTTAAATGAATATGTAATCATCACAAATTGTAAGAACTTGCATAAATGTGAAGTCAGTGTCAGCACTGAGGTCCTATTAATAGTTTAAGCTCAAACTCTTTTAACTCTATTATCAGGTTTTTGAAGATGACTTTGGCTTGGAGGGAATTCAACCATCTCACGAAGCTGAGTTTTTCAATCAAACTACTCTTATTTCAACCCTCAGGTCCAATCTGGAGGAAAAAAAATGTTTAATTACATACTTCAGTGCACTTCAGAATAGCAACAGCCCTTTGTTAATCACCACTGCAAGCTCTCAAATGCTACTGAGGTTCACGATCATCATTTTAAGATGAACTAAATCCATGATAATGGGGAAGTGCCTATAAGAGACAAAGAAGAAGCCTGAGTTCTACTTACATATAATGTAAGCAGAATACTGAGCATCCAAAATTTTGTGCCTTCACTCACTGTCTAAAAGCAGAATATTCCAAAACAACGTCTCCTTAAAGGGCTGTGTAAGTTTAGAAAGTAGCATCAAATTTTTGTTTCTTAAAAATCACGTTAAGGTCTGTAAAGAGTTAAAATAATCCTCAGACTATATTTAGAAGATATTTTTAAAAAGAACTTGACAAACAGTGAGCCTTCTGGAGCATGATGTTAGTTTGTTATCGGGAGCATACTTGGAAATTAACAGAGTCTAGCCTCAAAATTTCCAAAAAAAATTGAGCTTTCTGACATTTGAGATCTGTGCAAAGACTAGCTGTCAGAGAGAGTTTGGAGCACAGTTTACACACACCACGAAAAGAGTCAACTTAAACAGAGGATACACACAAGAAGGAACAGCAAACAAGGTTAGTGGCATTAAAATGTCTGTTAATAGTTTGTCAGATCATTATGTGCATCATTATGCATGAGAAGAAAACAAGCAGTATAAGAGAATACCGTGTGCTGAATGAAACTGGAATGCTCTCTAGATAATACAGCAAAGTGTGTCAAAAAGGAGAAAGCCCGATAGCTGGTAGAAAGGACCGACAGGTATAAGAAAATCCTTGAGATGTGTATATATATATATATATTGCCATGTAAAAATGAAAGAACAAGGAGTAAAGCTCCAGGAAAGAGCGATGTTGTTGTCTCTTAGGTGAAGCAGGAACAGTTGAAATGCATTACTAAGGAATAAATCTTCACGTATTTTTATAGTTCTGTATATTGTACGTTTTTTAGTACATGTGTGACAAAGGTTAAAAATAAAGATGTCGCTTTACTACCTTTTTTTTATGCGAAGGATGCACAGACCATCAGACTGCAGGGTGTTCCAGGCAGTTGTTTCTTTCTAAGCTTTCGAGTGGGACTGGGGCAGCTATTTCCTGCCTGACTCCAAGCTGCCCCTTGCTCAGTACACAGTACCACTGAAGTAGGTGCATGTGCTTCAAGGAGTCACGGGAGAAAAATAGTTTCCTAAACAAAGTATTTATAGACCCTGAGACAGACTTACCTCTCTCCACTGTCTACTTTTGGAGTCTAGACTGCTGATCTAGGTGGTTTGGTTTATACTGCTGAGGCCCACTAATGACACTTTAAGTGTTGCTTTGGCTGAATGAGGTTCCTGATGTAGTCTGAATTGTGCAGACAGGTACAACTCACAAACTTTTCTGGATCTGCCCCCAAAAGCTTCATGAAAAACTGTGGAAGAGCTTGGTGCTGATAGCAAGCTGAATGTTAGAGTCCCGTATAGTCATCCTTGAGCTGAAACTGGTGCCTGCCTATATCTGTCAACAGAGTTATGAAGTACAACTGAGGTCTCTGAGTGCTGTACCCACACATAAATTAATCAGCATACATCTGTAGAATTAAGCAGTTACCTGTTTAGTTCAGCTTCCTATTCATGTTTAATATTTTGATCATACATCTTTCAGGTGCCAAGGAAAATTACCCACAAATTCCCCTTGAGAGGACAGTCTATTAACATTGCTTGCAGGACCTCACACTAGAGAGACAAATCAAATAAAACTACAAAGAATATGTAATAAAGCAAACATTGCGTGGGAACCGTGAGGCAGTAGGGAAATTTAAATACATATTCCTAAGGAAGAAAATGCAGCAACAATCAGCACCTGCACACACCAAGAGAACCCAAAAACTAAACTGACGTTAAAATGACTTGAATAATTTTGAATCTATTCTAACTGAGCTAAAGATGCACAAAATGATAACGATACCCTGTAGTTCACATCAATGGTGCACAGTGACCACAGAAACCAATCTACTAGATTTGTGCAATCTCTGACAAATATAATGGCATTGGGGAACACAGTTTCTGATGGGCTGCATTTCTGCACTAACTTGCTTGACATTTTTCTTCTTTTC
>JAOXOE010033093.1:0-10478 GCA_028565055.1 Phoeniculus purpureus
CCCAGTCTGAGAACGGGGCGGGGGGGTGTGGAGCAGGCTGGGGAATTTAACCCACACCCTGCAGGATGCTTGGAGACTGAAGCCATAAAAAAATCCCCTATAATCTCTCTCCAGCGCTTTGAAGCTTTCCCAAACCTGCAGTTTCAGAGTCTTTGCATTTTTCAACCCTACAGTAAACACCAGAGGAGTCAGCGCTGCCGCGGGAGAGCTGACCCCAGCTCCTCGCCTCACCCTGGAAACACAACTTCTCATATTTTGGATGGGAGTCCTCCTGGGCGGGGATGGATGGCTTTTATAGCTTCCTGGGATTGTGGCGTGTTCCTTTTTGGTTTTTTTTCATTATTCTTCTGGTTTGCATCCTGCTTCATCTGAGCAGCCCTTGGCTCGCTGACGACCCTTTCCTGGACTTGCTATTAATAGCCCTTGGTTACAGCTTTCCCCCGTAAAGGGGTTTGTTATTTTTCAGACAGCTTAATTCTGTGTGGTGCTCAGAATTCCTCTTGGTCTTCAGCTAGCAGAGACAAAACCGTTTGATAAGGACCATATAAATGTCAGTTAGGGTCACATGTTAGCAGAACTGTGTCTGTAATAAACCCATCGCAGCTGCTACCGCAAACAGCACTTCTGCACTTCGTTTCCTGCTCCTGCTCCCAGCAAACCTGCCTCTTGTTTGAGTTCAGAAGGTGAAAACCCCAAACGTTTGCCACTTAACAGACCTCCCCGCCCCAAAACTTTCAACAGCAGCCTGGATGCTCCAAGCTCAAGAGACCCAGCTCCCTCAGCCTTCTCTCATCCACTCCCTTCATCATCTTCATGGCTCTGCGCTGGACTCTCTGAAGCAGTTCACTCTGAGACTGCGAACTCCTAGCTGAAGAAATAGCACAATCCCTTCTACTACTGGTTCAGTATCATCACAACCCTCTCACATGTCAAGAAATGGAGTTCCCAAAGCTGCCTTGACCAGTAACCAAGTTGTCCAGAATTCCAACCACCCAGGGACAAGACTTCTGCTTCAGGTGTTAACCCACAACCACCAGCTCACGGCTCTGCATCACTGTAGGCTAGAAAGAGACTGATCTCAGCACTTCTGAGATCAAAAATCCCACACTGAGTAACCTAAAAGAGCCTCACATCTCCCGCGTTCTGATTCCACACCTGCTTCTTCCTTTAAACCACAGTCATGGGTTTGATGTAGGATAAGGAAGGACGGTGACGGGATCACTCATAAGGTGACCTTTGCAGTACCCTGGTACCCAAGCTGGGACACTCAGAGGGAATGAAAAGTCAGATGAAGAACTCTCTCAGTGCACTGGATGCAGCAGACTCCACTTCTGTGTGCAGAAATACATCTGGGGATTTGCCCCCACGCTGTTTTAGTGCTGTTGCTGGTGACTGATACCAGGTAGAAATGAGACTGAACAGCAGTTAGACTGGATAGAAATGAGAGGTTGCTCTGCAGTCACACCAGGCTCAGAAGAGCATCTCCTACGCTAATACAACCAACCTCACAAGCACCATTCACTTGTAGCTGCCCAACTCACTGAAGGGGAGGCTGAAGCACAACACAGGTTGTCTTCTCCCAGCTCAGTTCCAGTTGATTGAACTCCATGCTGGAGCAGGCTCAGGAGAACTCGACATCTCCGTGCTGCACTGATTGCATTTCCAGACTGCAACGTGCTGTTCCTCCCTCACTGATGTCATGGAGATATTCCACTTGTCTTTTGAGCTTTTTGGTAGATCCAAAATGTGATGAATAATTTCATGGCAGCTGTACACAGATGTAAAGAATCGGGGTCTGTGTGTCCAGACAGTAATGAATGACCCCCTTCCACAGCTGCAAAGGCTGCACATCCACATCCCATCAGAAAAGGCTCCGCTCCTCCATAGCCCAGGTTTATTCTATGTCCAAGCCCTGCCTATGTCTCGGGAGGTCAGTGGGATAGAGAAGGCAGAGAGCCAAGCTCTAAAGAGCTATTTAAGTGATTCCAAGAGTGGTTCTTTCTTTCAGGCCAACTCCATGCTTGAAGCCCACAAGGAGAAGTCCATAGGACTTCAAAGTCCTCCACAGAAATTGGCCTCTGTAAACCTGGAGGGACTGGGATGGAGAAAACCCTCCCTTTGTAGTCATGGATTCCAAGTTAAGGCAAAACACAACTCACATCTAAGGGGCAGAAGTTGGATCAGAAACAAGAGGACAACAGATCCTTTAGGCCATGAGCCAGCCCTGTCCCTCTCAGGTCAATGCAGATACTTGCTGCCCATCAGGCTTTTTCTACTAGCCGGGAAGCTGGAACAGCTCTGGATTTGCAACCAGGCTTTGGCTTCTTGGCCTCATCTCTTTGCCCACAGTTGTCTCAAGGGTGCTGGGATGAAAAGGAACACAACTGCAGAACACGAAAACTCACGGTGGAGATTGGTGATGGCTCTGAGAAGGTTCTTAGTGTTTGCAGGATCAGAAAGATGGGGGGTTCTTTCCTCTTTCCCCAGCAAGACAAATTAAATGCAAAGGGTTCTGATTCCCCTGTGTATTTCCCGTATAAACATCTTGCTGGACAACAACCAGGCACTTCCTCTGCTCGTGGCTGTGATGAAGTGACATCACGCTCTGAGGAAGAGGTTTTCATCCATCACCATCACAGCACTTCTGCTGAGACACTATGAGTCCCCATCCTGCTCTCAGTTAACCCACTGACAGAACCACAGACAAGGAAATGGGGCTGAATCACACCCAAACATCCACGTGTCCACAGAGAAAACAGTCAGGCTCTGCAGCAGAACCTACTCTCTTACAAACCTGTTGTAGGACAGAGATCAAGCAGCACAGTCAGGCTGTATCTGTTGGTTTTCTGACCACAATGAAGCCATCCACTGGTTTTCCAACAGCTCTATGAGGTCACCCTGCCATCAATCACCACCTCTGGCCGTGTTTCACAGTCATAGAGATCTGGAGCTCAGGGTTTAGCAGAGGGTTGGGACAGCTGGGTTCTGGGTTGGACTTGATGGGCTTGAAGGTCTTTTCCAACCTGGATGATTCTCGGCACCACAACCTACTTCTCTTTGACCTAAGAACATCCTGCACATCTGTATTTTCCCTCCAACTACCTCTGTGCTACAAAGACTTGTCAGAAGACTTTCCGTTCACAGTGGACAGAGTCTGAGAAGAACTTTGTACCCCATCGACAGCTAAACTCTTTGGACACAGACACAAACCCTGCTCTGGCAGGGGGATTGGACTGGATGATCTTCCGAGGTCCCCTAATGATTCTATGATTCTAAATCCTACCTGAGACCAACAGAAGTCTGTTGGGAAGGACCAATAACTCTCACACATTCCTGGAATGTGATTTCTGAAGCGCTGTGGGGTCACTGTCTCATGCTGAGCTGTGCCCAGGGAACCTTCCCCCCATCCCCTGTGCACAAAGATCAAGCTGGAGGAACTGCCACAGCAGCTCGGCTGCTGTAGGCTGCGCCAGGGAATTTCATTCATATGTAAAACCCCACAGAGTCCCCAGATTCCAAAAATACACACACTGCACATATGTAACTGCTTTCAGGAACAAAGCAATCTGGTGGAAACATGCCCTGGAAGCAGTCGGGAGAGCGAAGTGCCAAAAGCATGGCCCTGCTGGATGGGCTTTGAAAATCTACTGAGAGGGTTTCCCGTTAACGTCCGCGGGTTCAAGCGTGATGGTTCCTCCTGTTACTTAAAGCAGCCTTTGACAATCCACTTTACACTCACAGGGCTCAATTTGTCTCGGTGTCACACTGGGTTTTGCCTTCTATTTGTATCTTGGCAGGAACCAGAGCTGCGCAGCATGAGCTGCAGGGATGGGGTGTCTGCATCAGCTGGGATCTCAGCTGGGAGGGAAGGATGGGGGCTCTCATTGCCAGGTATCACCCAGCGTTTCACACCTCAGGCTCTCATAGAATCCCAGGCTGGGTTGGGTTGGAAGTGAGCAGAGAGCTCATGCAGCTCCATGCCCCTGCCAGGAGCAGCAGCACCTCTCACCAGAGCAGCGTGCCCACAGCCCCATCAAACCTGCCCTCGGACACCGCTAGGGATGGAGCAGTCACAACCTCCCTAGGCAACCTGTTCCAGGGCCTCAGACCCCCTCACAAGGAAGGATTTCTGCCTCAGATCTCAGCTCAATCTCCCCTCTTTGAGCTTGAACCCAGACCCCTTGTCCCAGCACCAGAGTCCCTTGGAAAAAGTCCCTCTCCAGCTCTTCTGGAGCCCCTTCAGGTACTGAAAGCTGCTCTAAGGTCCCCCCAGTGACTGAGCAGCCACAATGCCCTCAGCCTGTGCCTAGAGCAGAGGGGCTCCAGCCCTCTGATCATCCTCATGGCCTCCAACAGTTCCAGGTCTTCTTTGTATTGAGGACTCCAGAACTAGACACAGGACTCCATTTGAGGTCTTACAAGAGCAGAGAAGAAGGGGAGAATCACCTCTTGGGCAGCTCAACTCAATCACATAATCAACATAAAAACCACTAAACGACATCCCAGTGTCACCGAGGTGGCCCTAACACTACCTGTAGTGCGTCAAGGGAAGAAGAAGTGCCCATGGCTGCACATTCCTAGTAGATACACGGAGTTTCCATGGAGCTGGGGTCGTGCAGAGGTGCGGGCACAGCCCCAGGATGGTAGCAACCGGCGAGTCCAAGCGTGATTAACGCATGCTGGACAGGAGGAGCCCATTTGTATTCCTCAAACATTTCTCCCTCTCAGCAGAAAGATTAAAAAAACAATAATCCAGTCACTAGGAAGCAGATGGCAGCTCCAAAGGGCTGCAAGATGAAAAAAGGGCTGAAAGATGGGGGAAAAAAAAGACTTCACTGACCCAAGACATCAAATTCCACAGTGCAGAACCCACCCAGGCGAGAAATGCTGCTGCTAGTGTGAGCCTCACCTCTTCAGGCATCGTCTGCTCCCTCCCCCCAAGACGAAAAGAAGAGCAAAAAGCTCCTGTCTGAGGGGTTGCTTCGTGCTGAGTCACACCCAGGGGATGCTAAAAGCCAAGGGACTGGGGCTGGTAGGAAGGGAAGGCAAAACTGCATTCAAAAAAGCCACGAAAAGAGCTGGAGGCACCATTTCCTGCTGCTTCCTTCAAGCCCTGGTCTCAGCTTGAAGGTGACTGACACATTGTCTAGAAGATTCCACACAAACACCCTGAAAATCTGTCACAGATGAGGTGCTGCTTTAACGAAGGTGGATGATTGTATTTTTTTTTTAAGATTGCTTGAGGGTGCAGCTCTTCCACCTGAACCCTTCAAAGCACCACGTGCACCTTCCGTGGGTGTAAGACACCACACAGCAGTATCTCCGTTTGCTCTTCGCTCCTACCCGTCACCATATCCTGTTCACCAGACACGTGAAAGCGAGAAAAGGGTCTAACAGCAGCTCTTCAAACAGGAGGACATGGATCCTATGAGAAAGGGCCTGTAAGAAAGCTGGGGAATGGCTGATAGGATGAGGGAAGATGGCTTTAAGCTAGAAGAGAGGAGGTGCTAGGACAAGAGGGGTGGGTTCAAGCTAAAACAGGGGAGACTTAGATAAGATGTTAGAAGGAAATCCCTCCCTGTGAGGGAGCTGAGACCCTGGAACAGGTTGCCCTGGGAGGCTGTGACTGCTCCATCCCTGGCAGTGTCCAAGGGCAGGCTGGATGGGGCTGGGGGCACCCCGGTCTGGTGAGAGGTGTCGCTGCCCATGGCAGGAGGTTGGGGCTATGTGAGCTCTGAGCTCCCTTCCAACCAAAACCAGTCTGGGATTCTGTGAATTCTTCTCCTTGCTGTGGAATAAGAGGATGAAGTGCTGCTGCACAGACAGACATGCCGGTGATTTCTCCCGAGTAAGCACCAAATCCCTCTTTCTGGATGCACGGAAAAATCTAGGTCAGTCACATCTGCAGGAAGACGGCTGCGCTGTCAGCGGCGTTGCCATCCCAACGCTCTCTGTTCATAACTAGATCGGAGCCTCCAGGCTCCAGCACGTGCAGGACAGCCCCCAGCCACCCCCTTCCTCTGCAGTGACGGGCAATACAGGAATGCACTGAGTCCTGCTCACCTGAGCTTTAAAACATCAGTGCTGCCAAAGAGGCAGAGGGCTGAAAGAGGAGTGAACGGTGGGATCCTGGGTAGAGACAGGAAAATAGGAGAAAATCAACTGATTGACTCTCAAACAACTGGCAGAGGACTGTAGTGGTTCCACAGGACTGCAGCTAAAACCCAGTCACTGCTGTCTCCCCTTTCAGCACTGGGAAGGGAAGCAGCCCAGCCTGGGTACCGCACAGCCAGGGCTGCAGACCCTGTTACACCACAGACCTCCTGCATAACCCCAGGCAAAGCCACACAAGTCCTCCTGTGAGCCTGTTCTCCCAGGAACAGAGGTGACAGACAGTACCTGCAGCCCTACAAGGCTAAAAACCCCCTAAAACCCACACAATGACCCCCAATGGCTGCTGGGGCCTGAGCAGCTGTTCCCCCCTGCGCTAACTGGCAGCAGACATCAAGGGCTTGGCAGGTCCCCTTTGTTCACTCTCAACTAGACCCCTTCGGAAACCCCGTGGGAGCAACAGAGCAGACCCAGCACCAGGGTAGTGGGGATGGCTGGAACGGAGCCGACCCAGCAAGGCAGGCTGCTGCCTCTCTAGGAGCTGCACAGCCAGTGCAGCAGAGATTCTAATGGACTTAGAGAGGCTTAAGAGCTCGAGAAGAGTGGCTCACCCTGGGGGAGTGCTCGGCTCTGTGCACGGACCCACTTTCTTGCTGAGGATTTTAAGGCCAGGCTGAATGAAAGCAGCAAACCCATCATCAGGGAGCTGGGAGTCAGTGAAGCGAATAAGACCAAGCGAATCAGGGCAGGGGAGAGAAAAAGCACTGAGGGGAGCTGGGGGGAGGAGAGGGAGGGCTGGCAGGAGTCTGTGCTCCTGTGTGCAAATGTCATGAGCTCAGAAATTGAGCTCAGGGAAGCCTCTGCTGACAGAAATCATCAGAGTGGACATTTTCATTCCAGTTCTAGAGAAGTAAATGTTTCATCACTGTAGAACCACCACCCCCAGCTGCTAGAAAGTGAAAGGAGCCCCAGACCCCAGCACAGCCCATCTGAGGTGCTGATTCTCAGCCACACAGTTCCTCTTCCTCCTCTGCTGCTGGGTGCAAAATGGAACTTGAGGCTGGTGTCTGTGGCACGAGGCAGTGCTGGGCACACACAGCCTCCCAGACTTGGTGAGACGCTGCAGCTCTGCGGTCACTCAGAACAGTTGGGTTTGTGCTTCCAGCTCCACCACAAGTTCCTGCACAACGACTGTCGTGCCACCTCCTCCTGTGTCTGTTTCCACCCTCCTCCTCTGCCCATATTCAGATTCTTGCTCACTTCCAGGAGACAGCTCACCCCAGTAATGTGAAATAGCAGCACCCAGTAGGGTAGCTAAAACCCAGTCTTAAGTGGTGGCTCTAAAAACCAGCCTACGCCCCCTTCCATTGCTCCAGCACAGCGCCCAGCCCTTTTTGGAACCCTGCTCTAAGCTCCCATCAGGGTTTAGCCTCTGATCTCCTCTGGAGCAGTTCCATTCCCTCAAGTCATGCTCAGATCAAAACCCAAGAAGTGAGGAAGGACACCAGGCTGGAAACATTTCCTTCTAGCAAGGTGGTGATCCTCAGGATGACCCAGAAGACCTGGTGTCAACTCACTCCAAACCTGATGCCAGCAGAGCAGCTATCACACTCCTGAGAACCTCTGCCACCTGCTCATGAGCTCTAACAGCAGGATAAAGCAGCAGGGAGCAGCCTGCAGCACATGAGAAGGTCTCCTTCATCTTTTGAACCTCCCAAGACACTCATTTCCCAAGCGCATGTTCTCCGTGTTATTAGGGAAACTGCCAGTGGAGCTCCAAAGGCAGCTGATTTCCAAGTCACCAGGGCAGAGAGAGCTATAATTTCTCTCACTGTAATTTCTCTCTATGATTATAACAGCGGTTGACTGAGTCAACACAGGCAATGTCAGCAAGCGATTCCACTCAAGGACAGCAGAGAGCCAGGAAGCAGCAGAGGCTGCGGGAGGGGGGTGAAACGTGTGGGAGCTGCCCTGGATAGACACTGCTCTCGGTAGGACATTAAACAGGCTAGAGGGGATCAGAGAGCCACTAAATATACCCAGCTTAGCTTCATCCTTCCTGAATGGTGAGGAGCAGAGAAAGGCAATTCTGCCTCCGCTGCAGTCAAGGGCAGTTGGTTTTCATGAGGATTTCAGCCATCACAGCTGATAAACAACCAAACCCTCACAAGACCCACGGAGGCCACCCTGTTCGTAGCAGAGATCCCTTCCCTATCGGCTCCTGGAGAACTTCTTGCTGTCTACAGCTACCTGACAGGAGGGTGCAGAGACGTGGGGGTTGGTCTCTTCTCCCAAGGAACAAGGGACAGGACAAGAGGAACAGCCTCAAGCTGCCCCAGGGGAAGTTAAGGTTGGCCCTGAGGAGAAACTTCTTCCTGGAGAGGTTCCTCAGCCCTTGGAACAGGCTGCCCAGGGAGTGGGGTTGAATCGCCATCCCTGGCCATGTTTCCCAGTCATGGGGAGATCTGGAGCTCAGGGACAGGGTTTAGTGCTGGGTTGGGACAGCTGATTCAGGGTTAGACTCGGTAGGCTTGAAGGTCTTTTTCAACCTGAACAACTCTGTGATTCCATATCACAGGGCACGGGTCCTACTTCAAGTCTGGAGAAGGGGGACTCAAAACTGCCATCTTTAACTCAACAGGACTGTGGCTCCACAGACTCCATGGACGAAGCCTTCTATGAAGGACAGCTCCAGACCCAGCCTTCTTCCCAAACTCCAGAGGAATGTTCTCTCTCCATGACCTATGGGGGAGCTTAGGGAAGCCACCCTGAATGAGCTGGAGCCAGCCTAATATTCCTCTCTCCTCCAAAATCTTGTGTGGATCATCCTGGAATCCTCCCTTCAGCTTAACACCCAGACACTGCACTCAGACAACTTACAGGGGTGAGAATCCAAGGCTTTTCCAGTTATCCTACAGCAGTACTGACAAACCCACAGTAACACCAGCCTGAGATGGGAACAGAGAAAGGATCAGGCAGCTTCAGAAAAGCAAATGACGGCACCAAGACCAGTCACTTCACCTCTCAGCAGCCCTGCGCAGCAAACCCAGCTCTTCATGCATTAGTGAAGTCAGCTGGAGCTTTGCCTCTGGCACCAAACAGGGCAGAGACAGAAGGATCATAGCTGGAATTCCTGCTCAGATGGCCTCCGTGGAACGAGCAGCTAGAAAAAGAAACGAGCCCTCACTCCTGCAGAGTCTGCAGGAACACGGGGGAGATGTGGGGCAGATTCACATCATCACCAGCCTCTCTCTCTCATCCCAAGGAACCAGGGGATGAGCTGGAAAGCGCTGGATTGGAGCCAGACCTGCTTCCCAGTGGAATACATCTCTGCTGATTCCACACGGAAAATAGAGCTGCTCCATTTGACACCAGTGAAGAGTCGGATTCTGCCAGCCCTGATGCTGCGGTAATGGATTTATTTTATAGGGGAATGGACGCAAACACAAGAGGGGGGCTTGGAGACAACAGGTTACACCCCTGAACTCCTGTGAGCTTCCCTTGGAGGGGTTTGCCATCAGAATTAAAGGAACAACACTGAGCTGGAGCTGAGCTAGGCTGAAGTTCCACTGAAACCAAACCAGCCATCCCATGTGAATTCCTGGTGCTGGACAAATCCCTCCCTCACCTCAGTGAAGCCAGGATTTCACCCGCAGTCCTTCTAAAACCAACATCCAGCAGAAACCTACCCAGGACCCTTGTTTTAATTTCACTGGAAAATGTACATAGAACAAGTATTTCCCTGCAGTGGTTGTAAACAGCCCTGAAGTGCCCTCCTGCAAGAGAATGTGAGACAACCTGCAGCAGGAAGCCGACTAACCCGTTTGCTTGTCCCAAACACACAGGAGAAACACAGATGGACTGAAGTGATTTGTAAATAACTGATTCCAAGTTTGCTTCAAGCACAAACGAGGACGTGTTGGTGGAAAAGCCACTAGTGAAGCTTTTCCAGAAGAGCCTAGAGAGCTGAGACCCTCACCTAGGCACAATCCCACGAGAGAAGTCCAGGTGCTGGATTTAAAAGGTACCATGAGACAAACACCAGCCTGTCACAGAATTGCACAGGATGTTAGGCATTGGAAGGGACCTCAAAAGATCATCCAGTCCAATCCCCCGACACACCTAGACCAAGTCATGCAGGAACACATCCAGGTGGGTTTTAAACATCTCTAGAGAAGGAGACTGCACAACACCACTGAGCAGCCCCTTCCAGGGCTCTGGCACCCTCACCATGAGAAATTCCTTCTCAGATTGATGTGGAACCTCCTCTGTTCCAGCTCATACCCATTACCCCTTGTCCTATCATTGGGTGCCCCTGAGCAGAGCCTGGCTCCATCCTCCTGACACCCACCCTTTCCATACTGATC
>JAOXOE010033094.1:0-10477 GCA_028565055.1 Phoeniculus purpureus
AGTGACAGGACAAGGGGCAGTGGGTGTGAGCTGGAGCAGAGGAGGTTCCCCATCAATGTGAGAAGGACCTTCTTCCCGGTGAGGGTGGAAGGTCTCCTTCTCTGGAGACCTTTAAAACCTGCCTGGATGTGTCCCTGTGTGACTGGATCTAGGGGATCCTGCTGTGGCAGGGAGATTGGACTAGATGGTCTTTTGAGGTCCCTTCTAATTCTTAATGTTCTGTGATTATGTTATAACCCAGGAAGAAGCTCAGCTTATTGGTTTCGTAATACACTGGCGTCTGCTGCAAGGAATGGCCCTCACAAAGGCTGTTTCTCCACCCTCCCTTCCTGCTCCATTCCCTCCTAGGCATCTCATGGTCCCCATCAGGCGCAGGCCAGGGCTTGTACCAGTGTTGGGACTGCAAACAGACATAAGCCTGGCCAGTAATCAGGAAAGACCAACTGACTCTCTGAGACAAGCAGGTATTCACAGCTGCCTTCCTAATGCTGCCACCAAGCCTAGAATGTCTCAGCTGACACCTCACTTGCTGCCAGTGTTGCCTCTCACTACAGTCCACTGTGATCACAGGGGACACAGGCAGCAGTTGTGCTGACACAGCATCCCTCGTTCCTGCTGCAAACTTCACCCTTGAGTCTGTCCATTCCTCCAGCAGTATCCCCTAGCTGTGTTAATTCTTATCCACATTCAAAGTTTCCACTGTCTTCTTGTGCAAGTGACCATGTGCGAAGGGTCTCTCAGCTTGTGCTCCCTTGAAGCCAGCAGAGTTCTCCTCACTGTGAAGCCCTTGCCAGGTAAGCAGGGTAAACTCACAAGCACACATGAACGCCTCTAGGATACTGATTAACTTCAGCTGTCCTGATCTCACCTCTGTACCTGCTCCCAGCACATGAAGGATGCCGGGTGCTCCAGCCCTCTGATTATCCTCATGACTCCCTCTGGACTTGCTCCAACACTTCCATGTCCAGGAGTCCAGAACTGCATAGAGTACTCTATGTGAGCTCTGAAAAGTCTAGACAGGAATAGACTAGACAGAGAGAATCATCTCTCTCGACCTGCTGGTGACACTAATTGTGATACAACCCAGGACACAGTTGGCCTTCTGGGCTGCACTCATGCCTTGCCAGCTTATGATGAGCTTCTAATCTGTTGATACCCCCAAATCCTTCTTCTCATGATTGCTTTCAATCCATTCACCACCCAACAAGTATTTGCACTTGGGATTGCCGTGACCCTGTGTAGAACCTTGCACTGGACTCGAACCAGTGGTTTGCATGGGCCCACTACTCAAGCCTGTTGAGGTCCCTTTGGATGGCCTCCCTTCCCTCCAGTGTGTCAATCACAGCACACAGCCCAGTGTGATCAACAAACTGGCTGAGGGGGCATTCAGTGACACTGGTCCCAGCCACATCCCCTGAGGAACACTATTTGTGTAGAAACACCACTGGATCTTTGAAATGTTGATCACAATGCTTTGAGTGCAGCCGATTCCTTATCCACCAAACGGTCCAAATATCAAATCCCTATTTCTGTTTGAGAGGCAAGGATGTCATGCGGGCCAGAGTCTGAGGGCTTCTATGCAGCACGTTGAGGAGCCAATTCTCCGCTGAACGCTGAGGAGATCTGAATGGATACCCACTGTGGCTTTACAAGTAAAGGGAAAAAAAATCCCAACAAGCCACCCCAACCCAAAGTAGTCAATCATTAACTGGAAAACTAAGAGAGAGGGGCACAACCTAACAGACAAAGTTATTTGCTTCCTGTAAAAGTGGCTTCAAGTTAAAGGAGAAGACCCACAATCCATAGTCTTACCTAAGAACATGACTTTGAGGCTCTGCTGTGGCTGGATTTTTATCCTACTCTTTCCTGGCCTCTCAGATGGAGGGAAGCTCCTCGTGGTGCCCGTGGTGGGAAGCCACTGGCTCAGCATGCAGCCAGTTGTGGAGAAGCTTGCCGAGAGAGGACACGAAGTGGTGGTGCTCATGCCAGAAGTCAGCTGGAACATGAAAGCAACCCAGGGATACACAGTGAAAACGTACTCGGTGTCTCAAACTCTAGAAGAGCTGGAGAACGGCTTTCATGAGTACCTTGCTGCTCACCTGATGGACCTGCCCTTCCCGATGAAGCCTCTAGCACTGTATCATATCTCAGTGGACGTTTTCAGTACGTTCTTTGGTCAGTGCAAGGACCTGTTCAACAGCAAGGAGACCCTGCAGTACGTCAACCAGAGCAACTTTGATGCCGTCCTCACAGACCCATTTTTTATGTGTGGACCTGTAGTTGCCAAATATTTCTCTCTTCCAATGTTGTTCTTCATGAGGGGATTCCCTTGCAACCTACACTTTGAAGCACCACAGAGCCCAAGCCCTACGTCCTACATCCCAAGAGCGTTTTCCTTCAACTTGGACCAGATGACATTTTTTCAGAGAGTGGAAAACGCACTGATTTCCCTCCTGGAGCTCAAGTACTGTGATGGTTTGTACAGAGAAGCCCTCAAGCTCTCCTCTGAAGTCCTTCAGAGAGATGTAACCCTGGAAGAGCTCGTGAGCGACGCTGCCGTTTGGCTCATGAGATTTGACTTTGTGTTTGAGTACGTCAGACCGGTGATGCCCAACATGGTCTTCATTGGAGGTATCAACTGTGCTCAGAAGAAGGTGCTGCCTAAGGTAAGTCCTTGTTGCCTCCCCACTCCACCTTTTCCAGTGGCTGCAGCCTTTCTGGAAGTGTCAGGCTGGCGACTGTTTGAGGTTCTTTTGGGTTAATGGTTGGAAACAACCAGGCTTGGGCAGCTGTTTCCCACAGGCTGAGTGGAGGCAGATGCATTGTCTAATTGAGAAGGCTTCTCTGACAAGTCCAACGAGCACTGGACTTCGTCTTCCAGCTCTGCATTCCTGGTGAGTGTCTGTTATTCACCAAGCAGCTGCAAACCGATTTCACTTCCATGGAGTCAGACAGAGCTTTCCTTCACCCAACCTAAACCCCAGAGCTCAGGTTCTGAGACGTGTCGGTTGGTTTGAACTGTAGGCTGCGGTACTTTGCGCTGGTTGTGTTTGCACAAAAGCCCACATGACTGCGTATCCTGCGTCCCGTTGTTGCCCATCTCGTGGTGCTCTGCAGGTGCTGAATCATTTCGGCATCGATAACGTCAGAAGCAGAGCAATGAAGCCAACGGCTCATCAAAAAGAGAGAGTCAGGCAAAGTTCCTGAACTTCACCATCTCCAGCCACAAGGATATTTAGCAAAGGTGGGTTTGTTTCTCACTGAGATGTTGGAGCACAAGTCTAATGAGGAGCAGATGAGAGCACTGGGGTTGTTTAACGTGGAGAGCAGGAGGCTGAGGGAGGGAGACATTATGGCTCTCTAGGACTACCTCAAAGGAGGTTGGAGACAGCCTCTTGTCCTTGTGGCAAGCAATAGGTCCTGACAAAATGATTACAAGGTGCCCCATGGCAGGTTTAGGCTGGATGTTGCAAGGACCATTTTCTTCACTCAAAGGATTATGCAGTGTTTCAACAGGCTTCTCAAAGCAGCGGTGGAGCAATCTCTGGAGGTGTTTAAAAGGCAGATAGATCTAGTGCTCAGGGACACAGATTACTGGGGACCTGGCAGTGTGGGCTCAGACACTGGAGTTGTTGATCTGAAAGGGCTCTTCCAAGCAACGCTATTGGGTGGTTCTGTGAGTCGTTGACCCCAGACCTGCCTTCCTTGGACCTGGCCAAGGCAGAGGACAAGACACATCAGTGATCAAGAAAGAAGTCCTAAGAACTCTGCCCAGCAAGTTGGAGTGCAAATACTGTGCAGAACGCTGAGGAAATGTGATGACTCAGCGCAGGAACGGGATACCTGGTGTGGCTTTGCTAGTGAAGAGAAAAACAACTAAATGGGAATCCCCCTTCAAGCAAAGCAGTGAAGCATTAATAGAAGACACTGAGAAAGGAGGACAACTTAACAGACAAAGTTATTTGCTTCCTGCAGAAGCAGCTTCAAGCTGAAGGAGAAGCCTCTTGCACAGTCCATATTCTGACCAAAGGAACATGAGTTTGAGGCTCTGCTGTGGCTGGATTTTTCTCCTACTCCTTCCTGGCCTCTCAGATGGAGGGAAGCTCCTCGTGGTGCCCATGGTTGGCAGCCACTGGCTCAGCATGCGGCCAGTTGTGGAAAAGCTTGCTGAGAGAGGACACGAAGTGGTGGTGCTCATGCCAGAAGTCAGCTGGAACATGAAAGCAACCCAGGGATACACAGTGAAAACGTACTCGGTGTCTCAAACTCTAGAAGAGCTGGAGAACGGCTTTCATGAGTACCTTGCTGCTCACCTGATGGACCTGCCCTTCCCGATGAAGCCTCTAGCACTGTATCATATCTCAGTGGACGTTTTCAGTACGTTCTTTGGTCAGTGCAAGGACCTGTTCAACAGCAAGGAGACCCTGCAGTACGTCAACCAGAGCAACTTTGATGCCGTCCTCACAGACCCATTTTTTATGTGTGGACCTGTAGTTGCCAAATATTTCTCTCTTCCAATGTTGTTCTTCATGAGGGGATTCCCTTGCAACCTACACTTTGAAGCACCACAGAGCCCAAGCCCTACGTCCTACATCCCAAGAGCGTTTTCCTTCAACTTGGACCAGATGACATTTTTTCAGAGAGTGGAAAACGCACTGATTTCCCTCCTGGAGCTCAAGTACTGTGATGGTTTGTACAGAGAAGCCCTCAAGCTCTCCTCTGAAGTCCTTCAGAGAGATGTAACCCTGGAAGAGCTCGTGAGCGACGCTGCCGTTTGGCTCATGAGATTTGACTTTGTGTTTGAGTACGTCAGACCGGTGATGCCCAACATGGTCTTCATTGGAGGTATCAACTGTGCTCAGAAGAAGGTGCTGCCTAAGGTAAGTCCTTGTTGCCTCCCCACTCCACCTTTTCCAGTGGCTGCAGCCTTTCTGGAAGTGTCAGGCTGGCGACTGTTTGAGGTTCTTTTGGGTTAATGGTTGGAAACAACCAGGCTTGGGCAGCTGTTTCCCACAGGCTGACATCAAATGACCCTGCTGGAGGCAGATGACACACTAGATGGGGTTTTCTGAGAAGTCCAACAAACACTAGCCTTCATCTTCCAGATACAAGTTAGTGTCCTCGGTCAATATCTACTTACCAAGCAGCTGCAAACTGATTTCACTTCCATGGAGTCGGATGGAGCTTTCCGTCTCCCCACCAAAACCGCAAAGCTCATGTTCTGAGAGGTGCAAACCCCCTCCAAGTTTGTTTTCGTATCTTATATCTCGATGTCTTCATTTACCCTAGTAGTTCTGCAGGGCTTCTGAGGCTCATCTACAAGTTCCATCAGTTTTGGTAGGCACCACACTGTCTCTAACAGCATTAACCGCTCCAGCCATTTACTTTCAGGCAGAAAGGAGCCTAAATCTCTTCTCTATGAAACTCAAGACCCTGTAAGAACAGACAGTGCCCAGTGCACAGTAGCCCCATTGCTCAATAAATGAAAGAGTCAGGATCCCAAGGAAAAGGAAAGAGATTGATTTGGGGAGCAGCTCAAGCCATAGACTTCACTGTTACAGCGCTCATCTTAGTTTTCCACAGCACTGAAATCAGGGCTGGTCTCGTGCCAGAGGAGGCTCTTTTCTACTGGATTTGACATGGCTCTGGTGGAGTAACTGCTCAGGAGCTGAAGGCATCAGGGTTTTCAGCAGCTCATGCTTCTGCAGAACTGGGCATGCAGCTTTTATCCAGACCCTCCTGAGCCTTAAGCATCTTTCACAGCCTGCAGTCTCAGAGGGAGTGAGAGAACACGAGACAACACGACTGCACTTCACAGAATCACAGAACATTAGGGACTGGAAGGAACCTCAAAAGATCATCTAGTCCAGTCCCCTTGCCACAGCAGGATTCCCTAGATCCAGTCGTTAGGGATTGGAAGGGACCTCAAAAGACCATCCAGCCCAATCCCCCTGCCCCAGCAGGATCCCCTAGATCCAGTCGTTAGGGATTGGAAGGGACCTCAAAAGACCATCCAGTCCAATCCCCCTGCCAGAGCAGGATCCTCTAGACCAAGACACACAGGAACATATCCAGGTGGGTTTTAAATGTCTCTCTTCCTCCTTGACCAAGATAACCCAGGTAACCAGCACCAGCTGCCTCAGGCTGGGTTTCCTCTTTGCTCAGGCCTCTGTCTCAGCAGCAATTACACATCTCTAGGTTCCTGCATAGGAACCTTTTTCTAGCTGTCTCCAGCTGCCTAATTTTACTGTTCAAAATCACATCAAGGGCTGAGTAAAGACAACACCAAGCAAGAAGCTGCAAAGAGATTGGGTCAGTTCCTGACACAGAATTTGCCATAAACTTCTTATCTCCAAGTCTCCAGCACTTAATCAGAAACATTCCCGCTTCAGTTGATTCTGAGGGCTTCACTCAGTGCCTCACAACACTGTTTCCCACTCTCACTCCCCATATCAGTCCTTCTCTAGAAATCAGTTCTCTCTATCTAAAGGTGGTTTCTCCAGACCTATGATGCTGCAAATCCCACCACCACTTCTAAAAGGCTGGGAGAGGGAAGAAGCTGTGGTGCTGATCACTTAGCCTCCGCTCCTTCCTTCACGAGGACCTCTTCCTTAGCATCACCCGAACGACTACTTTGGTCTGCCATTGCTTGTACTTGCTCAAAGAGAAAACATTCTTCCAGCAAAGCCCCAAGGGCCTCAGTTCACCTCTCTGTTTCCAGAGGACAGCAGCAAAGGGCAGCAAACAACAGGTCCCACCACCCCGGTAGAGCTTTCCCTGGAAAGCCAAGCTGTGGTATTACTACCTAGGTTTGTCATAAGAACAACAGGCTGACTGAAGCAGTGGTGGAGTCATCCTTGGCAGGACTGACACGTTAAACAGGGAGGGACCTGGCTTAGCGGGGACCTGGCAGTGTGGGCTCAGATGTTGGAGTTGTTGATCTGAAAGGTCTCTTCCAATCAACGCTATTGGGTGGTTCTGTGAGTCGTTGACCCCACACCTGCCTGTCCTTGGACCTGGCCAAGGCAGAGGACAGGACATACCTGTTATCAAGAAAGAAGTCCTAAGAACTCTGCCCAGCATGATGAGGAGTGAACCCTGCGCGGAACACACTCAGAGATGAGAAGGCTCAGTACAGGAAAGAGATACCTGGTGTGGCCAGATGACTGGGTTGTTCTTTTGCCTTGGCAAACGGCACAACATGAGGCAAGTGGAGGCAGCAGTGCTCTTGCAAGAAGGAAATTCACCCGGCACACATTGTGTAGCTTCAACACACAGCACGTAACCTCCTGAAACTGCCGCTCCAACCCGTGTGTCTCGCGGTGCTCTTCACTCGGCTCCCCTCCTCTCCCCTCCCCTCCCCTCTCCCCGCTTTAAGGACAGGTGTTGCAAGAAGCTGTTGACTAGAGCTCTTCCAGCAGAAGTCCCCTCCTTGCAAGGGGAGCTACTGACCCACCATCCAGAAAGCTGAGAAACCCAGCTACATCCCACGTCCGAGCAACCTTCTCGTCCTTGCAAGGGCTAGAGCTCGAGGAACTGGGCCATCTCATCTACCAACAGGGACCAAAGCCAGCAGGTTCAGAAGCCAACGCTTCCAGGCTGCCCCTGCACACGTTAGATGAGACTAGAAGCAAACCCTATCTCATACAAGATACATGCTGCTCATACACCAAGCAGCTGCTGAGGAACCCATTTGCCGTCCCCTTCCCTGAGTTCCACCCACTTCCAGGCTGCCTAATCTAGAGGAACCCTCCATAGCACCAGTCCAACTCAGGAGTGAGTGGATTGGGAGTGTTTCAGTATCTTTTGGGAGGTGGTAGAGGCCACATCCCTGGAGATGTTTAAGGTGAGGCTAGACGATGCTTTGGCCAACCTGGTCTAGTTCAGGATGTCGCTGCTTACTGCAAGGGGTTTGGACTAGACGACTACTCCTTAAGGTTGTAGCTCAGGGCCCAAGCACTCTCCACCCCTCAGAGCCATTTGGGTACAGTGCTGGTACTTGTTAGCACCAGGAGACACACACACAGCTCTCGTGAGAAGACTTACCTCTGAGAGGAAAACAAACACGCAGTGTCCAGTCCCCTGAGCCTTGTCAGTGTCTGTCAGCAGAGCAGCTTTTCCTGCAAGCTGAGGCAAGGCTCCTGCTCCTGAAGACCTTTGTGCCTCAAAGCCGGGTGTTGGTAACCCCTCACACCTGACAGATCCAGGTGCCCTCTGCTCCCACCATTATCACCACATCCATGTAAACTGACCATGTTATTCTGAGCCACGGGGCAGCCTGTGCATTTGCTGAACAAAAATGACCCAGCTTGGAGCTGGCCTCAGCTGGTTCCACACCAGCCTGCGAGCTCCATCCTTTCTCTGGTGGGCTGCTCTGTTCAGCTCTGTGTCATCTTTCAGCACTCTGTCCTCCTTGTGCTGCCTCACCTTGTCCACAGTCTTTGCTCTGACCTTCTGTGTCCCCACTGTCACTCCCCATAGCTGTCCTTTTGTCCTAAGGGCCCAGCTTATGGACTCCTCCCTCAGGAGCCCTGAGCTTCCAACATCCGCCTTAGCTGTTCTCAGTCAGGCTGGTCTCTCAAAGGTCGCCATCTCCTTTGCTCCTGCTGGACGTGATCCCAAGCCAACTTTTCTCACCAAGTCAATGGTGGCAACAATGAGGATTTTTATAGTACGACTAGATGATCTGTCGAGGTCCCTTCCAACCCCTAATGACTGGATCTGGGGGATCCTGCTGTGGCAGGGGGATGGGACTGGCTGGTCTTTGGAGGCCCCCTCCAATCCCTAACATTCTGTGATTCGTAGTTCCATGCAGGCAGGAAGGAACACGCCGGCACACCTCCACAGAAAGTGCAACGGGGTTCATCATCTTTTTTCCACGGCGCCGTGCTCCCCGCAGCCTGTAAAAGTTAATCTTTATTTCTGCTCACCACAGCAAAGGTTAACTATTGATTTCTGTAGTCAATAAGTTGCCAGTGGGAAAGCCAAAGCTTGCTCAGACCGTCACAGTAAGGCTGTCGGGTGTCTCTCTTTCCTGCTCCCACCGAAATGGCCCTTCCGTTCCCGTGTTTTTGCCGCTGTGCTGGGCTATTTCTTCTGGTAGCGTCTTTAACTTCTGCTGAAGGTGGAAAGATCCTGGTGGTTCCTCAGGACGGAAGCCACTGGCTTAGCATGCGCCCGGTAGTAGAGCAACTCCAGCAACACGGACACGAGGTCGTTGTGCTTGTACCATCAACGAGCTTGCACCTGAAGTCCGAGGAGCCTCCGAGTTACACAGTCAAAGAGTATCGCACCCCCTACGGAGAGGACTACTTTGCTGAGGAGCTCAGGTCCTTCATTAATTCTCATTTCGTTGAGCAGTCAGTTTTTAAGATGATTCTCAGCACGTATCGAAGCATGCTGCAGGTGACCAGGTTGTTTTACCTGAACTGCAAGAGCCTTTTGCACAACGAGGACACGATGCGGTACTTAAAAGAGAGCAAATTTGACGTCGTTTTCACAGATCCAGTTCTGATGTGCGGAACTATAGTTGCCGAGTACCTCTCGGTTCCTTCGGTCTTCTTTTTGCGGGGCTTTCCTTGCGGGTTGGATTTTGGAGCTGCCCAGTGTCCAGACCCTCCGTCCTACGTCCCCAGACTCTTCGTAAACAACACGGACAGCATGACGTTTGCTCAACGCGTGAAGAACGTGCTGGTCCACGTGCTGGAGTTGTTTTACTGTCAGCCTCTGTTTGGTCCGTTTGAAGAACTTGCGTACGAGATCCTTCAAAAGAAAATGACAGCTACCGACCTTCTGAGCCGCGCAGCTGTTTGGCTGATGAGATACGATTTTGTGTTCGAGTTCCCGAGGCCAGTGATGCCAAACATGGTTTTTATCGGCGGGATACACTGTGCTCAGAGGAGAAGTCTCTCTCAGGTATAACGTTTTCTTTTGCTCTTATTGAAGAAGGAAAGACCAGAAGTGGTGAAGCATCCTTACGCCAAAACCTAGCTGATACTGCCTCGGTGCTTACAGGTAGCTATAGGTAAGGCAAGGAGAAATCCGGCGCGAGGCACTACTCAAGGGCTGCAAATGGCGAGTGCTCACGAGGCAGAGCTGCGTAGCACTAAGTCCTAACGTGCTCCTCTTTTAGCCCGATAGATGTGTTTCATCCTTGTGCTGGGAGACACAGGGCCAATCCTCTTACCTTTCTGTCACCTTTTCTCTCTGTTTGACTACTCCCATTCAGTCAGTGTCACAAACTACTGAGAACAGGGACAGTGTGGGAGATGGAGCTGACTGCCCCCAGGTTCTTCATAAGGTCAGAGCTTGCCGACCGGGCTTGAAAAGAATTGTGCAGAAACCACCCGCGAAGGAAAGCTCCAGCGGTGACGTAGGGCCCTGAATCATAGAACCACTCTGGTTGGAAAAGACCCCTGGGATCATCGAGTCCAACCATCAACCCCACTCTACAAGGTCACCCCTAAACCAGATCCCT
>JAOXOE010033096.1:0-10473 GCA_028565055.1 Phoeniculus purpureus
CAACCTGACCTGGGATGGTTCCAGGATGGGGCTTCTACAGCCTCTCTGGGCAACTTGGGACAGGGTCTCAGTGAAAAATGTCTTACTTATATCTAGCCTGAATTTCCCTCTTTTAGTTTACATCTATTACCCCTTGTCCTGTCACAACAGTCCCTGCTAAAAAGGTCCCTCTCCAGCTTTCCTGTAGCCCCCTTTAAGCCCTGAAAGGCTGCACTAAGGTCTTCTTTTCTCCAGCTGAAACCCACCAACTCTTCCAGCCTGGCCTCACAGCAGAGGCTTCCACCCTCAAGAGCATCATTGCTGGGGCCTCCAGCTCCAGGTCTCTGCTGGGCTGAGGAGCCCAGAGTTGGACCCAGGGGTTCTCACCAGAGCAGAGTGGAGGGGCACAGTTCCCTCTCTGACCCCCTGCCCACGCCGTTGGAGACAACCCAGGACATGGCGGGGCTTCGGAACTGTGAGAGCAAGTAGCCAGCTGCTGCCCAGCTTCTCACCCACCAGCACCCCCAAGTCCTTTTCCATAGGGCTGCTCTCCATCTCTTCATTCCCAGCCTGGGCTGATACCAAGGTCGCCCAGATCAAGTTTACAGAGCCTTGAACTTGGCTTTGTCCAACCTCTTGAGGTAATGCTGGGGCCACCCAGCTTGTTCAGGTCCCTCTGGATGCAGTAAAAAAATGTCACAGTTGCTCCTCAAGACTTCTTTCAACCTTGACATGATCTAACAACCTACAAGCCTTGCTTTTGTACATCGAGCAATATTAATTTAGGAATTAACATTATATTTATTTCAATTGTTCTTCACTACAGAGGCTGCTCTCACATTTGATGCCGGCTAGTTTTGTAGTCAGGATCAAGCCTGTGGCTTTTCCACTTCAGTCCAAATCCAGGGTGTTCAGAGAGAGAATGCAGCGCCACACTTTGAGTCCTGCAGGATGCTGTGGTGTCGTTTGCAGTGGTGAATCACAACATATTAGAAAGTGACTGCTGCTCTGGGTGTCTTTTGCTTGGTTGAAAGCATTTCCCAGTGGAAACTCAGCACCCAACTGCTAGGGAAAAGGGCCTCTGCAAAGAGCTGACAAACTACTACTCCACACAGAGATTCTTCTCCACAGTGGATGTGGGTACTGCTGATTTGGGGACTGGTGCCAGGCAGGAGTGTTTTTCCTTCACATTTGAGTAAAATGAGCTAAAGACTGCATCAGTTATCCTAAGTAACATCCTAAGCCTGAGACAAAAAGGGTGAACATCCAGCAGACATCTGACTCCTACCCTGCTCACAGTTCCTGACTGCCCTAGGGGTAAAGGAACATGCAGGTGGATGGGGAGGCTTTTTCATCTGAAAAAGTACCTCCTCAGAAATGCGAGGCCATGGTCATCACCAGGCTCGGGGCTGGAGGCCAAGCATTTGCTTCTGAGTGATTTTGGTTCAACAATCACGGGGCTGAAGCGAACGAGACCACTCAGCTAAGCAGTAAGTGTCTCTCCCGACAGTTAGTTAGCCCTCTGTGGGGTCTGCTCCCATGCCATTATTTCAAGTCCTGAGCTGGTCCTTTCATCAAAGCCCAGCAGCTGGGTAAAGAGACTGCGTAAAAACCCAGCCTTACCTCTCCTCAGAAAATGTTCCCAACCCAAAAAGGCAGGTTTCTATTCTGCTTGGTTATGAAAAAAGATTTGAAAATGTGAAGTGAGAGTAACTTAAAGCTTTAGAAACAAGAAGACAGACACTAGGGAGCTATTTATTCTGAGCCTTTTCCACAATGTGATTGTTCAGCCTATCTCACACTTCTGCAACCTGCCTTTTACAGCTTCATTTTTAGAGCCTATAGGGACATACAGCAAGAGATACCCAGTGTTAGAGACCTCTGCAGAACAAGTGAGTTAGGAGTATGGCTGAAGGAGCTGCAGTTCCAGAAGTGTCTACAAAAACATAATCTGGAGACCACAGGTGTCTTTTCACTGACTTTCACAGACTTTGGACCCTGTACTGGAACGCAGCAGCAAATCTGGGGCCAGACGCAGCTTTTAGGTTCCCACCCACCACCAGCTTAACACTTCATATTCTCCATAATGCACCAAGCTAAGCTACAGCACCCAATCTCTGCCCCACGCTTGAATGACAGCATCCCAGACTTGGGCATGTCACACGCTGCCTCCTCCAGCTGATTTCACAGCGCCCTGTTACTGCAGACTGGGAAGAAGTGACGAAGAAGCCTGCAGACCCTTCGTACCACAGGCTGAAATGCAAATAGCACTCCCACCTATTTTTACAGTCCTTCTTTTATCACATAAATCTTTAACCACCCAGAAATAGAAACCTCACTTCTCTGTGATAAGGATACAGAAAAAAAAGCACTGACACCAGCCAAAAAAAATAAATAAATAAGAAAAGAGCAGCTGCAGCTGCCAGCCAGTGCCTGTACAGAGAGCCAGGGCAACCTCCCTATCAGCACCCCCTGAAGCAGATAGGGCCAGCTGGCCAGTTCCTGGCTGCATAGGGCCATCAGGCACAACAGAAACCAAAGCCTGAGTGTGTTCTCTGGATAAGACCCTGCAGCTAAAAGATGCCTTCTGCATTGACTAATTGTATGTGAGTTCATTCTAAGAAGATCTCTCTTCACTTGTTTAATGGAATTTTCATTAATTGCTCGTTGATTTTTTATTGCTTATGGTAGTAATTTAGAATTTCATACTGCTATTAACGATGTAAGCTTCACCAGAACCGCTGAAGGCCCAAGCCAGAACACATGCAGCTGAAAGCAGTAAAGCAATACACCCAATACAGCCTTTGCCTCACTAGTCCTGACACTAAAGCTAGAAAGCAGCGGCCAACATATCTGCAGGTGTCATTCAAAGTCTATCAGACCATCAAAGTTGTCCCTCCCCGCATGGCAAACCCGCTGGCTTGGCAAGAATGTATTTGAATGGGAGTTCCCACCCAAGTTTCTCATATCAATTATTGACTTGTGACACCAAGGGCACAAAGAAACCTGTGGAGAAAGCCCTGTGCCCCAGAGAACATGCCTTGGTCACACAGGCAGAATACCCAGCACATCACTGCCAGCCGCAGGATACCAGAAATAAACTCATCACTGCATGCAGGGTCAGCTGTGTGAGGCAACACTGGAAACCAAGCAGCTCCACGCAGCCTCTTAAAGAATAATGCAATCGTTTAGAGTGGAAAAGACCTTTAAGATCATCAAGTCCAACCATTAACTCAACTGTCCCAAGGCCACCACTAAACCCTGTCCCTGAGCTAGATGACTTTTGAACTTTCATAACCCAGAGCCGACTGCAAATCTGGGGCTGCTTACTCATCTCTGAGCGCTTTCTCCTGGCAGTAGAGCTGACCCTCAGTTTTAAAAGCAGCAGCTTCTCTCAGCTGGGTGATCTCTTCCCTTCCAGCCAGGGTGAACAGCTCAGCCGCAGCAGCAGCTGACCGAGTTGTGGCAGTGACAAGCTGCTTCATTCCATCTGCAGGGGCACAGCAAAGTGGGGTTACGCCAGAGGGTGAGCAGGGACAGCCTAAAAGGGCTTCCTGAAATGAGATGATTCCTCCTTTCCAAAAAAGTAAAAAATTCACAGCTTGGACTTCAGGAAGACCTGTAGATGTGATGCTGCAGTAAGTTCTGCCCTGAAGCTCTCCATCATACACACACAGGGCATTCCCCCAGCACAGCTTCTGGTAAGAACACTAGGTGCCCTTTTTTCTTGTAGCTCTAAGGAGTCACAGATAGGTAGGAAGTAATAACACTTGATGTCATTCCTAAGTAGCCCCTGCAACTTCCACAGTGACTTGGAAGACTTTCTTTCAGGCTGCCTGGGAGCAAATTGCATTGGAGCATCTATGTTGAGACTCATTCTCCCAAGAGAAAAAAAACAACCTGGCAGCAGCGCCCTCTGCCACCCAACCGCTGGCCCTGAGCAACTTTGAAGAAGCTCTCAAAACGCCATCACCACTCAGCACCTGCAAACCTCCACCCCCACCAAGGGGCTGCTGCACACCAACAGCACATACAGACCTGAACTTCTGCCCACACACCCAACTGGGCGACTGTGTCTGCTAACTGATGCCTTTTCCTACTTCCCCCCACCTTCTCAAAGCATGTGGGAGGTCCTCTTGTCCTGCCACAATCCAAATGGGTACCAGACCAATCTCTCCCTGCTCGTTTCACTCTTCCTACACACCAACCACCCCCAGCCTCTCGGAAAACCCGTGCTGGAAACAGCCAGCACAACTGAAGTCACTGCAGAAACTCAGGGCAACGCTGCGAGGGTGTTTCTCGGGGGGTGATGGTGGTTGTCTCTGCTCCAGCTCAACGGCAGGATGCTGCCTCCAGACCCGAAGGTGCTCTGCCTCTCCCCGCCTCGTCCCTCGGCAGCCTGCCACAGCCCGTGAGTGCAATGGTCTCTGGCACCCTCTGGTGACAGACCACCACTCGTCCCACCCCTGCGGGCGCAGCCAGAGCCCAGGGCACGCACCGGAGCTGCAGGCTGCCAGGGCTGCACCCTGCTTATGGAACCGACAGCACCTTTTCCAGGTCCAATTTATTTTATTAGGCCGAATATTTCTGTACAACTGCACTAATCCCGGGTTAGTGGTTGGTTTGCTCCACCACGTACGCCACTCTCCTGTTTCTGGAGGTACCCAAACCTGCTTGTACTTACCACCCTTTCTGCCTCCCAATACCCCCTGCTCCTTAAATGCAGCATCTACCTTCTCTCTTCTTTCCTAAAAGCTGTGTTCCAGCTCCAACACCCATGTGGAGAACAAAAAAGGGCAACAATACAAAGTACCAGTGTTCCAGCTCTGGTAGCAACCAGGGATAGCAGAGGGTATCATCCCAGGACATGAGCCATCTGACCCCTTTCACAGATCACAGGTTTTGAGTCCCACACTTCCAGTGCACACTTCCCTCAATAGCCCCCACACCACACTAGTCCCACACCTGTGGCACTGTGACCCCTCATAGCCCTGAGCTGGGCAGAAGGAGGAACCAGAGCTGTGTCCAATGGGGAGTCTGTGCACTCCCCTTCACCCGCAGCAATCTTGCAGTTGGGCTGTTTGAATGTGACTGGTGACACTCAACAGGCACCAGGAATGACAGGGTTTGCTTAGCTGAGCAGTACCAGGATGTATTGGGACTCTGCTGTGCTGCAGCCTTCAGTGATTCCACTGAGGATCATTCCACCTCCAAACCAGCGTCTTACAAGCCCCACTAAGGAAGCTTTTGGAAATGTGTGATGGCAGAATTTAAACCAGAATCAAACAGTAACAAAACTATTCTTGGCAAACAGAAAACTGAGTCATTCTCTTTTGTACAAATGCATTAATCAGAGTCTGACCATACTGAAAGCCTCTGGAAAACGTAATTGTGGCAGCTGCTCTTGTCAGCAGTTTGTCCGACCATGCTCTATCAGGAGATGCTGCTGGCCAGCTCAGCTTACCTTTCTGTTCTGGCAGGTATTTGGGCAAATCTGCTGAGCTCTGAGCTGCAGAAACTGAGACATAAGGACACATTCCTGCTGCAGCCCTAATAAACAGTGGGAACAGTGCTCTCCTACCCAACTGCTGCTGTTAGGCCAGCAGAAGAGAGCCTGAGCACTCATGCACTACTGTTCTCAGTGTGTGGAGGAGTATGGTCTGAACTCTTCCTTCCTGCCCAGTACTTCACTTGGGGAGTTGCTCCCAAGGCATCACTCAGAGAGACCCTTCAGCCACATCTCTTTGGTTGGAAGAGACATTTAAGATCATCAAATCCAATCTACACTACAGCGCCTTAAAGACCAGTTCTGTTGGTAGCAGAGCAGTGAAAGCAATCACTCCCTGACAGTCTCAAGACAGACCAGATGCAATTTTAAGAATCATGGCTCTTATGGGCAGAGGGAGGGAGGGAGGAAAGTTTATCTTTGAAAAAACTGTTTTGTTTTTTAATAAAAGTGTTGAAGCTTTCCTTCTCCTGAGGGCTTTGCTTGAACTCTAGCTACAGGCACAACACTAAACACAAAGCTTTTACAGGATGGATGAGTAATTTCAGCAATCCGGTAAATTTTCTCCATCCTGAGCTGCCTCCCTTGCAAATCTCTCTTCTATTCACTCAAAGGAGCTGAAACTCTGCCAGGTTGATTCCTCCTTGATTACTTTCACTGCAGACCACGTCTAAGCTCTACCAGAATCAAAGCACAGTAATCCATGGATTTCCTCTCAAATCATCATTTCCTCTGTTACCCCGCAGTTAGCAAATCCCTCAGATCCAAACTGTCTGCAAGCTCCTCATGTCCTGCCCTTCACCAGAGCTCCCATCAGGCTGCCGCAGCCAAGCAGAGCCAGCAGCTCTATAGCACACACAGGCTCCGGGCAGCGCTCCAGGTTTGGGGCAGGCTCGTTCTCTGTCTGGGACTGTACCTCACAAACATTTTCAGAATGTCCTACAAACTACTGGCTTTTTAATTTCCAGAATTACCTTATCAGGCTTGACCTAGATCTTCTTCCCTGTTTGTTCCCAGCGAGCTGTGACACACCTCGGCAACAACAAGAAGCTACTTGTTTTAACACATTTTGCTTCTTTTACCCACATCGGTGCCTGTGGGTCCTCCTACTCCTTCAGGGAATATCCTCTTCGTCAAATGCTTCAACAGAAGGCAGTGAGGAGGGAGGAATGCTAGATGATATGGAGGACGGAGAGTCAGGAGCTGCAGCCAGCAGAGATTAACTGCCAACATCTGGCTGAAAGGCTAGAGGAGACCCTGGCTATGCTGTGGCTGAAGCTCCTCACCATTTATTTGAGACACAAATCCAGGAATAAGCAATTACTGGCCTCAAACTTTGACCAGTAGACCTCTTTATAGAAGGTACACTGGTGGCTTTGTTTGCCCACACTTTGAGCAGATCTCTGTGTCCCTGAATGGCCTCACCTCTCGGCACCTCAGGGACCGACACAATCCTTTAATCTAAATGTCCTCTCAGTTTCTTCTGATCAAGTTTTTTCACTCTCATCACCAGCTGACATCAAGGTCAATAAATGCTGCTTATCAGAGTCAATTAAGTCTTTATTAGACTTACAGAGCATGAAGCAAATAACTTCATCGTGTTCTCCTTGTGGGCTTCCTCCCACTCATACCCACAGCACGAGAAACAACATCTTCCCAGAGTGCAGGACAATGTCAAACCACAACATCAGAACAAAGTCAGTCACACTAGTCACCGCACACCATGACTGGACTCTATGTCTTCTCAAGCCCCAGTGCTATCAAAAGTCCTTCGAGGAGAAGACTCTTTATATCACTTGAATAAGCTTGGAGAAGGTCTTCCTCAGAGAGCAGCCTTCAAAGGCAGTGATTAAGACATCAGTGGGATTACAAGCGTCATCTACGGTGGCATAAATGACATTCGCATGGCACTTGGGTTTGTAACGAAGTTTGCTGGAGATGATATTGTACAAAACACACAGAGATTTGAAGCTGGAGTTCTGTTCTCCTCGTAGCACTCCTGGGAGGCCAGCAAAGAGAAATCATTCCTGACATTCCTGGGTAGTGAGCCAGGTTTTTCCATGTAACTCGAAGCTTCAACAGCCTTCTCATTGCCCTGTGGTTCTTCTGATAACATCTTCCAGCCTTCTCCTGCATCACCACCCCACAAATGAGTCAGACAATCTTGGGGTACAGAGGACCCAAGTTCACAGATGCAGATTAACTTTCAGGACCATTTCGAGCAGCACTGTGCACACTCACTGTGAAGCTGTATGCTCAGATCAGATCTCCATAGTTGCAGAAGTCACAGAATCACAGAATCATTTAGGTTAGAAAGGACCTTTAAGGTTGAGTCTGAGCATCAACCCCGTTGTCCCAAGTCCACTGCTGAACCCTGTCCCCTTTTAAACACTTATCCGAGGATGGTGATTTGACCCCCTCCCAAGTCTTCCCATTACCTTCAGAAGAAGTTGATAAAAATGTCCTACCAGCCATGACCCTGGAAGGCGTATGTTCTTCTCAGGGTGATTTATTAGTTGCAGTTATAGTCTAATGGTCTAATTTCTCTAAAAGCACTACGGTTTGTGCACAGTTTTAACCACCTTTTGAAAGACCTTTAAGTAATGATGAAACAATTCCAATGTTAGAACCGATGTGTTATTGTCCTTCAGGCCTGGGCAGGAGTCTCTGATTTATGTCTGCTAACTGACTTGGCATCTGAGCAACTGGCATCAAATTGAAAGTGAAACAGCAAAACTGTGGGCAACTGCTGGAAAGATTTGGATTCCTTCCCTTTTCATTTCAACATGAAATGCGGCATCTGCCCTGGGATATTACAAACCAACACAGTTGTTCACAGGGCAGCAAGTTAGCTCCATCGAGACAGTGCAGATCGATGCCGTACGTGTCTGTCTCAAAGCATTACATACACACAAGCCCACACTTGATCAAAGTAACCAGGGGAGAGCCCTGCAGTGCTCTCCTGCCAAGCAGTCTGCTCTGCATGTTTGCAAATGCCTACCAGAACCCACAGGGTCTGAAAAGCCAACTAAAAGGGAACCATGATGGTACCACTAATTCTGTCAGCCCCCCTGCAGTTATCACCAGCAGACCCTTTATGGTGGTCACTAAAAAGATCAGGATACCTGCAAGTTGCACAGAGGAGGTTTAGGTTAGGAAGAATTTCTTCACTGAAAGGTCTATCAAACACTGGCACACACTGCAAAGAGCAGTGGTGGAGACCCCATCCCCGGAGGGATTTAAAGGACAAGCAGGTATGGTGCTGAGGGACATGGTTTAGGGGTGACCTTGCCATGAAGGGTTAATGATTGGACTTGATGAGGTTAAAGGTCTCTTCCAACCAAAAGCCTGTGTGATTCTGTGCTCTTGTCAGCAGAGCTGATGCACATCTTCGCTGCATGAGAGTTCTGCTCCTTAGGTTCCTTCTTAAACCCTAAAGAGGTTGCTGGCTGCACCAGACCAGCACTGAGCATTGCCCAAAGGATAGCCAGTACCACAAGTGTTGGGTGCTCTGGCTGTCAGTCACAGCAGGAGGCTGTTCAGCTGCATCTGCTGGGCTCTCCACTGCTCCTCTTCCCACAGCCACACACCTTCACAGAAGCTTTAAAAACTGTCTTAAAAGCTGGTAAGAAGGACAATAAATTCATCCCTTCCTCCACTTCTGTGCCACTTCTCTTGCTAAACAAGAGAAGACAGCCAACACTGCTTGTAGCCGTCCTGCATTCCTCATCTTGTATAAGCTACCTGTGGATTCAGCAATGAACCAGCTGTCAGATTCAAGTCAGTTTCTTGCAGATGCAGTCAAGTGCCTTACAGTTGTGCCTCACTGTGGGCTGCTGCAGCCCCTCTCCAGGGACCTCCATCACACTAACGAGGGAAATAATGCACAAGAAAGTTGATATTTAAACTCATTACTGCAGAAGAAATCTCTCATGGCCTGATGGTGGTTAAGGAAAACACTCTTTGATGGATGAGGAAGTCACTGACTTTGTTCTCAAACAGGAATGGATGAACACAACACATTTTATGAAGATCTGCACTGTTCCCGCTCCACACAGGTAAACGTGGAGGCACTCCTCACCGGGGCACTCAACTTCTCCACCTCACTATGTCCTTCAGCTTCTTCACTTCACTGTGTTCCTCAGTTTCTCCACCTCACCCTGCCCCTCAGCTACTCCTCCTCACCAAGACCCTCAGCTTCTTCACTATCTCACCAGGTCCCCTGGCCTCTCCAAAACCTTCTGGGAAACCAAAGGCAGTCAGAGGTGATATGCTGAAAATGGAACATTTTAGCCTTCTAAAAACCATTAATCACTTCAAAAGCTGAAACAATCCCCTTTGTCAGAGCTGTGGGTGGTGAAGCTGGCACAGCTCCTGGCACAGCTCCTACTGAAAAGAAACAATCTTCACCAGTCTGGAAGCATGAAACAGCATCTTGTGCTGATGAGACACTTGACCTCAACTTCTTTCAAGGTACTTTCATCATCTCCTTTAGCCTAAGTTTGTGGAAAACACAAAGAAAGAGCGAGCTTGGGCCAGCAGCAACCTGAACCAGAGACACCACAGGGCTGTGGGAGGAGGAGGAGGAGAAAAGCTGTTCATCGATGGGAACTGAAGGCTGCTTACTATTTGCTGGGAAGAAAAACGTCTTTGAGAACAGTGTGCAGCCCTCTAGGAAGCTCCAATGGCAATTTAGCAAGTACCGAACTCCCCAAACTTTCAGGAGTCAGCTGTAAAGGCTTTGCTGTAGACCCACTCGGCCAGCCACCCACAGTCCAGAAGGTTCCTTAAGTGCATTGGTGACGATTTCCTGATGCAGATGGTGGAAGAGCCCACTAGGAGAGGAACGCTGCTGGATCTTGTCCTCACCAACAAGGCAGGTCTGGTTGAAGCAGTGAAGGTTGGGGGTTACCTTGGTTGCAGCGACCATGAGATGGTGGAATTCAGGGTCTCGTGTGGTAGGAATAGAATAGCTACCAGAACTGCAA
>JAOXOE010033097.1:0-10473 GCA_028565055.1 Phoeniculus purpureus
TTCTTACCCTTTTTGAAGATTAGAGTGATGTTTGCTATCCTCCAGTCCCCAGGCACCTCTCCTGATCCCCATGACTTGGCAAAAATGATGGACAGTGGCCTAGCAATCAACCAGGGCAAGACTTTCTTTTGTCTCAACCTTCTCTAGGGCCTCAGCAGTCTAGGGCTTGATATCAGGAGAGCCCCCAGTGCTATAGACCTCTGTCTATAGCACTGTCTGTATAGGCAAAGAAGATGATAAATTAATCATAAAAAGAATTAGTAAGCATCATGAAAATTGTATTTTAGTAATAAACACATAACTTCTGTTGATCATGTGCATTAAATTTTTAGAGTCATTATAAATTCATAGAATGCTTTGGGAGGGAAAGGATCTGCAAAGTCCAAACCCCTTGCAACAAGCAGGGGCATCTTCAGCTAGGTCAGGTTGTCCAGAGCCCTGTTGAACCTTACTTTGAATTATAAAATCATAAAATTATTGAAGTTGGAAAAGACCTTCAAGATCATCCAATACAACCATTAACCTAGATGTACCAAGAGCATTGCTAATCCGTTCTTAATCTCCATATCTACATGACTTTTAAACACGTCCACGGGTATTGATTCAACCACCTCTTCGGGCAGCCTGTTCCAGTGCCTGATGACTCTTTAGATTAAGTTTTTCCTAATGTCAAAGTTAAATTTCCCCTGGCACAGCTTGAGGCTGTTTCTTCTTGTCTTATCACCTGTCATTTGCGAGAAGAAACCAATACCTGCCTCTCTCCAACCTCTTTTCAGGTAGTTGTAGACAGCAATAAGGTCTCTCCTCTTCAGATTATAGCCCCAGCTATAAAACAGCCCCAGCTCCCTCAGCTGCTCCTAATAAGGCTTGTTCTCCAGATCCTTCATCAACATTTTTGCCCTTCTTTGGACCTGCTCCAGAACCTCTATGTCTTTCTTGTCTTGAGATGCCCAAAACAGAACAGAGTTGAGGTGAGGCATCAAAAATGCCATGTGAAAGGGGACAGTGTGTCAAGGGATCTTTCTGGGCAAACCTTTACCCCTTGTCCCAGAAGAATATCCTTCTTGTCCCAGAAGACTGTATCCATCTTATAGGCCCCCTTTAAGTACTGAAAAGCCACAATAAGATTTTTCTGAAGCCTTCTTTTCTCCAGGCTGAACACCCTCAACTCTCAATGCTTGTCTTCAAAACAGAGGTGCTTCAGCTACCTGATCACATCTGTGTCCCTTCTCTGGACCCTCTTCAACCACAGGTCCATGTCCTTCTTGTGCTGAGGTCTCCAGAGCTGGGAATACCTGTCCAGGTAGGGTCTCACCAGAGGGAAGTAGAGTGGGAGCATTACCTCCCTTGTCCTTCTAAACATGCTTCTTTTGATGGAATCCGGGATACATTTGGCTTTCTGGACTGTGGGCACACATTGTCAACTTGTGTTCAGTCGTTCATCGACCTATGCTCCCTAACTCTTCTTTGCAGGGCTGCTCTCAATCCCATTATCCCCCAGACTGCAACGATATTGAGGGTTGCCCCAATCCTGATGCAGGACCTTCCTCCTGGCCTTGTTGAAACTCAGTATGTTCACACAGGCCTGCTTCTCCAGCTTGTCCAGCTCCCTCTGGATGGCATACTGGCCCTCAGGGCACTGCTGAGCTTGCTGTCATCTGAGGGTGTACTTAATCTCATATAACTATGCTTATTTTATCACAATAAAACCCCCCACCCTGATTAAAAAACTCATAGATTTCTCTAAAGAAGCTACATTTAAATGTCCTCAAATTGTTAAAAGGATGTTTTTTTATGAATAATTTCCACTTCCTGCTCCGATAACTTGCTCACATTTCAGGATCTATTCTTGTCTGCTGCTGAATTACAGCAGGAACAGTCCAAGTCCTCTCATGCAGATCAGTTCATGCCCATTCCCACCAGATGTCAGTATGATATAGATAAAATGAAGAACCAGTGCGAAAAGAAATACTCCAGTTCTGCAAATCTTTCCTGCCAAAAATGTATTAGTCATGGCAGTCTTGTAAGGCACATTCATCTCTTCAGGTCCAGGATCATGAAGTCTATAAGGAACAGCAGTTGCTCTGATGGTGCTGGCACTTGCCCAGGATGCCAAAAGGTCAAGGTTGAGTCTCTGGTTTTGAATTTGGGCCAGGGTCTGGAGACTAGAGTCGTTCAGTAATTAGGGCAGGAAGGAGACCGAATTTCTCTGATGAGCATCTCAGGTCTTCTGGATTTACTGTTTTTCATGGTACTTTCCTGTGGCCAAAATGTGAGGAAAACCCCCCTGCTTCTGCATCTTTCCATCATCCTCTCGAAGTTTTTTTCTCTACAGCAGTAATTACATTTGATTTGAACCTGTATTTCTAGCTTTTTCTTTACTATTCAAACATCTCTTCCCCCACCTCTGAAATTGGAGGGAGCTGTGCTGCTTTGTACACTGGGAGAAGGAAATAGGAAGTCTTCTTGTGGAATCACTTTTTTTTTTTCTTCTTTGTTCATTTTGTAGCCACCTTATCTCATTCTTGGCAAATGGAGTCAGTGAAGATTGCTGACTTCTGCTTGCCTGCGTCACAGTAATGCAATTAAAGGAAGATGCTACAAAAAATAGCAGACCCGTTTTTGCTGCGTGGGGCAAGATTTCTGTCCAGAGATGAATGTGCATGGGATTGGTGAGTGAAAATGTACTGAGGGACATAAGGAGACTTAACTACTTTCCTTATCATTTGTTTGCTTCCCTTGCTACCTGTAAGTTTGCGTGTGCTGTTCCCCAGTAGCACTGGCTTAGCTTCATACTTTGGGCTTCTCCATGTCTTGATAGGATATGGATAGGGATAGAGATGGGTCAGATGTTTCATACTAACTCCATTTGCTCTTGGTTTAGCAAGGCAGGGTTGGAAAGGAGCAGCAGCATCTTAAGGCCACCATCTCAACCTGGACAGGCTCAAGAGTTGGGCACAAGCCAACCTCATGGGGTTCAACAAGACCAAATATAAGGTCCTGCATCTGGGTCGAGGCAATACTAAGCACAACTACAGACTGGGCAGTGACTGGCTGAAGAGTAGCCTTGAGGAGAGGGACTTGGAGGTGCTTGTGGACGAGAAGCTCAACATGAGCCAGCAGTCTGCACTTGCAGCCCAGAAGACAAACTGGATCCTGGGTTACATCAGGAGAAGTGTGGTCAGCAGATCGAGGGAGGTGATTCTCCCCCTCCACTCGGCTCTGGTGAGACCCTACCTGGAGTACTGCCTCCAGTTCTGGAGCCCTTATTACAAGAGGCATGTGGATGTGTTGGAGTGTGTGCAGAGGAGGGCCACAAGAATGATCAGTGGGCTGAAGCACCTCTCCTATGAGGATAGACTGAGAGAATTGGGGCTGTTCAGTCTGGAGAAGAGGACACTCCGAAGTGTCCTTCTTGTGGCCTTCCAGTATCTGAAGGGGGCCTACAAAAATGCTGGGGAGGGACTTTTAGGATATCAGGTAGCAACAGGACTATGGGGAATGGAGCAAAGCTGGAGCTGGGTAGATTTAGACTGGATGTGAGGAGGAAGTTCTTGACCGTGAGAGTGGTGAGAGCCTGGAACAGGTTGCCCAGGGAGGTGGTTGAGGCCCCATCCCTGGAGGTGCTTAAGGCCAGGCTGGATAAGGCTTTGGCTAGCCTGATCTAGGGTGGGATGTCCCTGCCCACAGCAGGGGGATTGGACTAGATGATCTTTTGAGGTCCCTTCCAATCCATAATGATTCTATGATTCTATGTTGTCATGATTTAAGAGAATTATTAGCTCAGAGAATAACAAGCCAGGATTCTTGGTGCTGGAGGGACTTCCACGGGCTACTCCATCCTCTTCCTCAGCCTACCTGTGTGACTTCCTCAGCCTTTCTGTGTGACTTGGTCTAGGTGATCCCGCTATGGCAGGGGGATTGGACTAGATGATCTTTCAACATCCCTTCCAATCCCTAATGATTCTATGATTCTACCCAGGCAACCAACCTCCGAGGAGACAAGAAAGCACTTCCTGAATCGAGTAGCAGCTGTAGTGTAGCTGACAATCTGACCCTTCATAGTCATTCCAGGGAATAAACACCACAGATTTCCCTCCGCCCCCCAAGTAATTTTGGGGTTCAGAGTCATCCAAAGCAGCTTCAGATCAGAGCCACTGCTTCACCTCTCCAGCATCCACAGCAGAACCTCAAAACGCAGAACAGCAGTGAGTCGTTCCTGCACTTCCAGTTCATGCTGGGCTGACAGTTCAGGCCCTCCAACAGCTCATTTCCTTCTCTAGTCCCTGTGGTTGGACACTTCCTTCATCAATTCACTACTCTGCTAACGCCTGCTGCCTCAGATCATCCATCTAACCTCTGCCAGCTCCTCCATCAGCAGTACAGACACGTCACGACACAGGAGAACGAGGAGGCAACACCATGTAGGACACAGAAGGGCACGCGGCAGCAGTTGGGATCCCTCTGCTCTTTCCTACTCACTATAGAAAGAAAATGCAGCCAATAAATCCCTCTTTCCCAATAAACCTCTGCAACCTTAACACAGAATCACACTGGTTTGGGTTGGAAGGGATCTCCTCAAGTCCAGCAGGGACACCTTCAACTACAGCAAGTCATTCAAAGACCCAAGGTCCAACCTGGTTCTAGAGATGGGGGTTCTCCCACCTCTCTGAACAACCTGAGACAGGGTCTCACCAGCTCTGTGCCCACCTACCCCTGAGCCAGTTCACTGGGGCAAACGAAAACCCGCTTCACCCTCTGTTTTCTCGTGCACTGCACTCCCCAAATCCACCAGCAATCCTGCCAGCACTCCCAGGAGGCTCTCCGAGCATCTCTGCACCACTTACTCAGCCGCCCGTTCACCAACCAGCATTTTCTGCACCAGCCTACGTGGTTCCCGCCTCCGAAGCCGCCTGTGCTAATTCCCTCCGCCCTCAGCCCAGAGAAAGACGAAGTCAGAGCGGGGCCAACAAGAAATTCTCTTCCCCAGCTGACAGACACAACCAGCAAGGGTCTTGATCTCTGACTCTTCCAGGCCAGCAGAGTTTGGAGGAGCTGAGGACAACACTGTCCTCGGTTGGTCTCCATTTTCCACTGAGTTAAACATGACTGTGGCCTTTGAGGCTCTTCTGCTCTGGAAGATAAGCATGTTTGGTGCCTCTTGATTACAAGAAAAGACGTTCAAAGAGATTAAAGACATTCTGGGTGAATAAAGGGTTGTTTTCCAAAAGCAAACTAGTGAACCAGAGCAGCCCAGGTGCCAGCCAGGTCCTACACTGGATCTACAGTGGTACCAGCAGGTTAAGGTAAGGGATTCAACCACTACTCTACTGTGCTAAGACCTCACCTGGAGTCCTGCAGCCAGGATAAGGAGGATATAGAACTAGTGGAAAGAGTCCAGACAAGGCCATGAGGATGATCAGAGGGCTAGAGCCTATCTGATGTGGGGACAAGCTGAGGGAGTTGGGGCTGTTCAACTGGAGAAGAGGTGGGTCTGGGGGGCATTTCAGAGCAGCTTCCAGTCCCTGAAAGGGCTCCATGAAAGGTGGAGAGGGACCTTTTCCCAAGGGATCCAGTGCTGGCATAACAAGGCTGGGTTCCAGCTCAAACAGGGCAGATTTAGATGAGACCTGAGATAGAAATCCCTCCGTGGGACGGTGCTGAGGCCCTGGAGCAGGTTACCCAGGGAGGCTGTGGCTGCTCCATCATCCCTGGCAGTGTCCAAGGGCCAGCTGGATGGAGCTGTGGGCACCCAGATCTGGTGAGAAGTGTTGCTGCCCATGGCGAAGGGTTGGCACTAGGGGAGCCCTGAGCATCCTCCCAACCCAATCCAGCCTGGGATCCTGTGAAGTTTAACAGGGAAGGGAATTCTGGAGCAAGAAGCCCACAGCTTCCCGCAGAACAAGGCTTTAGCACCACAGTTACACAGAGGTCTTTGACCCCTGTGCTCCTCTCACATCGCTGAAGTGTGAGGGAACCTCAGCTGCAGGACACACGTTTGGAACATCCCAGGGGCAGCGCCTCTCCCTTCCCATGAGCTTCACCATTCACGTGCCAGATGGGTCTTCAGAGCTTAACGTGGGGCTAAACCAAAGAAGAAAGAGCAGCCTCTTCCTCTGCTAGAAAATAAGTGGAAATGAGAAAGGTGAAGGGAAGAGCAATCCCACGGCACACACAGGCTCTCAAAGAAACCCGTCATTATTCTCCAGTCTATTCAGGGAATCAAACAGAGCAACCACTACACAGGAACTTGAGAGAGAAGTCACTAATTACTGCTGCTACTGCTTTGGCTTTTAAGGACGAAACTCATCCCCCATTCAGCAGGGCAAACCAGGGCTTGTTCCACTTCCTCTGACAGGGGAACCCCAGCACATGTTTCCCCTCCAAGGGAAAATGGGGAGGTTCATCTCTGAATGCTCCTATTTAGCAAAGACTTTGTCCTTAGTGGGTCCCATGGAGATGGTGACAAACAACTGATGCAGCCACAACCCCCTCACAAGAAGGGGTCTGTGGCTGAAAAGGTTAAATGTGGCTGAGAGGTAAAGGACTGCAGAAGCGGAAGGGCAATGGCCTTGTCTTCATGGGGATATCCTGGAACAAGAGACAGAGGACAGGGCTACAAAACACTCTGTTTCCAGAGGGGCTGAGGATGAAGCTGAAGCTCCTGAAAACAGGCTGGTGGCACTTTGAATCCAAGAAGTGTTGAGGCTGGAGAAGCCCTCTGAGCTCAGCCAGCCCAACACCTAACAGCACCCCACTAGCCCAGGCCAGCGCAATCAGGGCCACAGCTGGGCTGGCCTCCAACACCTCCAGGGATAGGGATGGGGACTCCACCACTGCCCTGGGCAGTCCAGTCCAGGCTCTGATCACCCTTCCCCTGAGGAAGGGCTTCCTGACATCCAACCTAACCTTCCCCTGGCAGCTTCAGGCTCTGCCCTCTCATTTTGGCGCCTGGGAGAAGAGCCCCACCTGACTACAACCTCCCTTCAAGGAGTTGGAGAGAGGGAGAAGGTCTCCCCTGAGTCTCCTCCAGGCTAAACACCCCCAGCTCCCTCAGCCTCTCACCACCAGCCTTTCCCTCCAGCCCCTTCCCCAGCCTCATTGCTCCTCTGGAGCTGCTCCAGACCCTCCACCTCTTTCTTGCAGTGAGGGGCCCAGCACTGCTCCCAGGACTCAAGGGGAGCCCTCCCCAGTGCCCAGGACAGGGGGACAATGACACTCCCAGCCCTAATCCTAACCCTCCCCAGCACACCTTCAGGGCAAGGTTGGCTTCACTTTATTCAAGACAGTCCCAGGCTGTCTGAGATGTTGCAGACTCTAAGCAGCATCCAACTTGCTCTGATTTGATAGGTGGTGAAAGGGTTAATTTGCCACTAAAGGGAAAAAAAAGAGCCCAATTTTGCAAGATCATCCAGCAGATCACATGGAGGTGGCAGTGGGGGGTGGAGGGGGGGTTAAGATAAGCCTCCAGCAGCTCAGACTTTTTGAGCCGAAATCTATATTCCAAAAATACCCTGAGGCTGTAAACAGCAGCGAGCACCTCACCCAGCTCTGTGCCCAACAGACACCCCACGACATCCTATTCATCTTCATTCTTCTCTCCAGAAGATGCGGCGCTGCGTAAATTCCAACTTCTAACAGACAACGAGCGGCTTAACAGAGCCGAATGGGAATGTTTCAGGGGAGAGACAAGTAGGAGGCTTTTTGTTTGTGCATTTCATATCCACCTCATTGTTTCTATTGTACTTACAGCAGCAAATTCCTGAATTTCCCTGTTTCTTCCTATTTTCCAGTTGAGTTTTGCCTTTAAGGTGGCCCAAGGGATTCACCCTTTGATTTGCACAGTCGCTGCTCTTCAGAGAAGAGTAAGGGCTTGGATTAGAAGCCTGCCTGGATCTCTTTGGTGGACCTCACCTCAAGTTGTGTTGGGCTGCATGAGCTCAGAGGGCTTCTCCAGCCTCAACAACTCTGGGATTCAAACAAGAAGGATGTTTGAAGGGATCGAGGAGATAGAAGTGGCTACCAGGCTGGTAAAGGATTTAGATGAGGAACAGCTGAGGGATCTGGGGCTGTTTAGCCTGGAGGAGATTGAGGGGAGACCTCATGGCTCTTCACCCTCCTAGATGTAGAGGGTAGATGTAGCTGTAGAGAGAGGCAGGAGTCACTCTCTTCTCCCAAGTCACAAGAAGAAACAGCCTCAAGCTGCCCCAGGGGAGGGTTGGGTTGGCCATCCTACGAAATCTCTTCCCTGACAAAGTGGTCAGGGGTTGGAACAGGCTGCCTAGGGAGGGGGGAGAGTCAATGTCCCAGGAGGGGTTTAAGAGAAGGGTTAGGAGGTTGCATTGACAAGGGACAGGTGCTGATAGGGCTAGGAAAAGGTTGGCCTCAATGATCTTGAAGGTCTTAAGTGATCTTCTTGATGATCTTAGAGGTCTTTGATGATCTTAGGAGTCTTTTTCAGCCTCAGTAATTCAGCAGTCCCGTCTCTTCCAGCCAAAACTGTTCTACAATTCAATGATTCTTAGCTCTGTGCTGATGATCGTAGCTGCAGAGCAACAAAACTCTGTGAAATTAAGGAAAAAGAAGAACCTTGCCAGTGCTTAGAGCACCTGCTCCTTGAAGGCAGCCTCCTCATAGTTAATCAATTAGCTAATGACTCCTGGTAATGACAAAGACTGGTTAGAATTCTCTCACGGTGCCTTCACAACAGGAGACTCTCACGCAGTGAGTTTCAGTATCAGCAGGTCCCTGCTCTCACTCCAAGACACAGAAGATCCTCAACGTGATGACACTTGGCATTCAGATGCTCCAAGTGAAACCTCCCACCTCACATGTCACCACAAAACGGTGGGGAATGAACCCCTGAAGGGGGAATCATCGGTGCTTAGTGACCCCTCAAGACACCAGAAATCAGTGTGTTAAGGATTAGGGACCAGCAGACACCCACCAGGGCTGTTCCTGACAGCCTCCTCAGCTCCTTCCCCCTCAGGTTAAACAACTCAACGGTCAGTTTATCTTATTAGCTCATGCGAGAGGCTGGTGGCAGTGGGGCTCTTATCGTTCTAGCTCAGCAGCATCTTTGCTGGGCAACAGGAGAACACAAAATGATCAGTTTTAAAGACTCCAGGTTGCACCTCATATCCTGGTTTCGGGGAGAAGTTCTTATTGAGGTCACAGCCACCGCTGAGGAATCCGCCTGCAGTTTTAATTTCACACAAAGAGAACAAGCAAGAGGCAAAGCAGGTTGGCTACCAGGTTAATAGCTTCGACAGAGCTAAAAGCCACCGATCCCCACATAGTTCCACGGGGGACTGTCATCAAACTGAAGGAGACCAAGAGGTCCTCAAAGAAGGACTGAAATTCCAGTGCAGGGAGAAGTCCCAGGGGTCTGCAAGCATCCAGTTAAAGGGGAATTATTCCTGTAAAAGCAGCCTGGAAGCTTGGAGGTTAAAAGGCTGTGACATAGCTCCTCATTAGCCCAGCAGCCTCCGCTTGCCATGCCTATTTATTTCGCTGCAAGGAAGGGGGGGGGGAAAAAAAACCCTTAATCAACCTTTTTCTATTTAATCTTTTAGCCTGACACTTTTTCAAATAAATCCTATGGATGAGGTAAGGGACCTGCCCTCCTCTTCAGTGGAAGGAGGAGAGGAAAGGATAAGAATGTGGAAGGGAAAGAAGAGATGACTGAAGAGAGAGGACACAGCTTTTTCCTCTAAAGCTCAGAAGGATTTCTAGCTCTTCTTAAACTGAGCAGCATCTACTCTCAAATCCTTCTAGACCACAGCCAACCCCCTCAATACACCTAGACCCCAACCCCTCCATGCACTCAACACCCTCAATCGATGCACCCAGACCTCCCGATCCCCTCGATGCACCCAGACCCAAACTCTGACTGCATTTTAGGACATGCCACTTCATGCTGCTTCTGAGATATGAACTCCCCTATTCTTTTTCATATCTTTAAGAGCCTTTAATGATAAATGATGCTTCAAGTAACTAATGAAGGTAGTGCACAGGGTTTTAGAGTCTTTGCTCATCAGTTGTGGGAACTGTCTTACACAGAGTTTAGTTTTAGGCTGAGTGTAGGAGCAAGATGACTTTGGCTTCTGCGCCCAAACAAGCGGAACAAGGGTGTTGAGAGCAGCCTGATGGGCAGTACTGGGAGACTACTGGTTGAACAGGGGTCAGCAGGGTGCCCAGGTGGCCTGGAAGGCCAGTGGCATCCTTGCTTGGATCAGCAATGGGAATGTCATTCTCCCCCTGTCCTGGGCACTCGGGAGGGCTCCCCTCGAGTACTGGGGGCAGTGCTGAGCCACTCACTGCAAGAAAGAGATGGAGGGGCTGGAGCAGATAGAGAAGAGCAACAAGGCTGGGGAAAGGGCTGGAGGGAAAGGCTGAGGGATCTGGGGGTGTTTAGCCTGGAGAAGAGGAGACTCAGAGGGGGACATTCTCCCTCTCTCCAACTCCCTGAAG
>JAOXOE010033098.1:0-10473 GCA_028565055.1 Phoeniculus purpureus
CTGGAACAGAGGAGGTTCCACATCAGTATGAGAAGGAACTTCTTCCCAGTGAGGGTGACAGAGCCCTGGAAGGGGCTACCCAGGGGGGGTTGTGGAATCTCCTTCTCTAGAGATGTTTAAAACCAGCCTGGCCATGTTCCTGTGCAGCTTGCTCTAGGTGATCCTGCTCTGGCAGGGGGATTGGACTGGATCATCTTTCGAGGTCCCTTCCAATCCCTAATGTCCTGTGAGTCTGTGTTCTAAAGGAGAACTTGCACACAATGAGCAACATCCCCTCGACCAAAGCACTAAACAGGAAGAAACCAAACCAGAATAAAATGAACCCCAAGTCCGCTCTTATTTGCCAGTGAGCCTCAGCTCCCAGAACAGAACCGGATGGCCCTGTACCGCCAGTAGGGGTGGGAACGGCCTGTGTCAGAACAGGTAACTCACCCCGGCCTGATGTACGGCTGGCAGATCCAGTGGAAGAAAGGCAACCCTTCTTTTGGCTTTTCTCCTTCCTTCTGATTCGCTATTTCTTCCTGCGGCACAGAGGTACAGTCCGTTTTTGCAGAGCTCTCCAGAAATACTCTAAACAACAGCTCCAACTGCAGAAACCCACAAACTGGAATTTCACCAGCAGCTGCTGATGGGTAAGTAATGGGCAAAAAAAAACCCCTGCAAAGATGAGCTGAAGCAGGTTTGTAACTCCTGCATCACCTTCACTCCATGTAAAGCTGTTCAGGGTTAAGGGGCCGCTGCAGGAGTTAAAATACCAACACCACAGCTGGCAGGCTGCAAAGTCACAATGAAGGGACTAACAGACAGCAGCTGCACAACAGACAGGGTACATGGGTGTGAGCTGGAACAGAGGAGGTTCCACATCAGTATGAGAAGGAACTTCTTCCCAGGGAGGGTGACAGAGCACTGGAAAGGGCTGCCCAGAGGGGTTGTGGAGTCTCCTTGTCTGGAGACATTTAAAACTCACCTGGACATGTTCCTGTGTGACTGGATCTAGGGGATCCTGCTTTGGCAGGGGGATTGGACTGGATAGTCTTTTGAGGTCCCTTCCAGTCCCTAATGTTCTGTGATTCTGTGATCGTGTTCAGAACTGTTTTCAGCTACCTCCTGAGGAACTGGCAATTTTTGCACTCTTTCACCCTATGACTTTCATCCAATACTTGTGTGATTTAATGTAAAGGTGGAAGAAGGGCATATTTTATGCCAGGAAACTGAATAGAGCATTAGGAACATCCATCAACGCTGTATATGACTAGAAAGCAAAGTCGAATACACAGGCATTTGTGTTTTTATTTATTTGAGCACAGGGCAAGGTATTTAAATACATTAGTAATGAAAAATCTATTGCCATGAGAGTCACTGTACTGCCGTAAGCCCACTGAGCCCGTGTACAGAAAAGGCCCAAGGCTCAGATGTCTATCTCTATGTTCTTGTGTTCCCAACAAGCAGTGAATAATGCATTAGTTTTGCTTCAAGCATCCTATTTTGAATATGCCTTAGCCAGAATTACTAGCTTTCATGTAGTGTATATTGTTAACAGAGGTCATTCTTTGTACCCTTCTAGTGACGTCTCCAGAGGTGCCCTGGTATGGCACAAAGGCTGCACTACACGTTGTCCTTGTTGGTAGCTACTGCGAGGACTCCGATGGTTTCCATAGTACAAAGACAGATTCAGCCAGAGTCGATGGAAATGTCCTGCAAACACTCAGGCCCTGAATCCTTCACAAAGCAGGAGGAGGGAACCTTTTATTTAAGACTGACGTAAGTAGACTCCTACTTTCAGTCATCATCATGTTCTGTGGAGATCTGTCCTGTGCGAGACCAACCTGAGAACCTGTGAAGCTGTGTAATAATGAGTGAGAGGCTGAGGGAGCTGGGGTTGTTTAGCCTGGAGAAGAGGAGACGCAGGGAGGACCTTCTCCCTCTCTACAACTCCCTGAAAAGAGGTTGTAGTCAGGTGGGGATGAGGCTCTTCTCCCAGGCAACTAGCACCAGGAGGAGAGGGCAGAGCCTGAAGCTGTGCCAGGGGAGGGTTAGGCTGGATGTTAGGAAGCCCTTCCTCACCAAAGAGTGATCAGACCCTGGAACAGACTGCCCAGGGCAGCGGTGGAGTCCCCACCCCTGGAGGTGTTGAAGGACAGCCTGGCTGTGGCCCTTAGTGCCCTGGTCTAGCTGATGTGGTGATGTCAGGTCCTGGGCTGGGCTGAATGATCTCAGAGGTCTTTTCCAGCCTCAGTAATTCTGTTATTCTGAATAACCCCTGGAGCTGTCCTGCGCTTGGGCAACGCAAGAATAACCTGAAAACAGCCCTTCTCAAACCTTTAAGTCTTGATGAGGGCAAAGAACGCCACACTACTGATGATGGCACTAATCATGATCCAAGGAAGACCCTGAGAAAGGAGCTGCACAGCTGATTCCTGGGGTAAGACCTACTCTTGGTTGCTGTCAAATGGTAGCACTCTCTCCTTTGGCGGCCATGGTGGTCTAAATAGTGAATTAGCTTGAAAAGGGTGATGAAGAGAGGGTTATTTAAGATAAAGGGTATCATTTGCAAAAGAGTGGGCGTTTACACACACGCGTGTACCGTGCAGGCACACACACACATCCCGTATTGAAGTCTCCACAGCTACCCTTGGTGCAACGCAGCCAGCTGTTCCATCCAAAATAGCAACGAGCACACATCATACGCCCTCCGTATTACCATTTGAAAGGGACAGTTCCTTGGGAGGATGAGAATTTGACAGGATATGAATATGTCTGAGAGTCTATTAGGCGCTAATTCAGCAGGACCGGCTGAATGAGATGAAGGAGCAATGAGGAGGAGAGAATCTCTTCAAATTTGAGCTGATTGGTAATTTTGATGAAAGCCCTTTTGTCTCATTCAGTGACTGTTAATTACCTCTGGAAATTAACGTTTATTTTTCTCTTCAGGAAATGTTGTTCGCCTGCCAATATGGAAAGATTAATTAAATTCTTCCATGGATGAAGGTGAAAGTGGGGTCCTTGTGGTCAGTGCACGTTTGGGCTGTGTAGGCAGGGCTATCGTGACAAATCCTCTTTTGAAAAGAGCAGTCCGGCTCCTCCTCTTGTGTTTTTGCAGGACAATGAGAGTTTCCTTGTCCTTCTGAGGTGAGGTTGGTCTGTCAGGTGCTTTCAGTGTGAAAGCCTGGGTGTGAGACAGCTGCAGAAGAGGGGAGGCAAAGGACAGTGATGACTACAGTTAAACAGCTCGGAAGTAAATTAGGGGAAGTCTCTTGTTCCACCCAAGGAGAAATAATTAACAATTTGGGACAGAGGTGTTTTTTCTGCTTCAGTCAAAGGGAAGCCCTCAGCTTAGACCCCTCTATACAAAAGAGCACAAAAGTTAATTGCTTCCAAAAAGTGATAACTTGAAACTCACATTCATAAACCATCCACAGACACAACAGCTTCTCCTACCAGTTCTCATTTATTTGATCTTGGCTCAGCCTCAAAAGCTGCTTTTGTCAGCAGTAATGATGGCCCTTCCACGGCTCAAGAGTTCATTTCCAATATCTACTATTATGCCCTTGACTCCCGCTGTGCAGAAGAGAAAAAAAAAGGAAAGAAAGAGAAAGAAATATCCCAGGGAAACTCCTGTATGTGGCTGGTTTGGGCATTTGTTTGAGTGTCTGGCTGTAGCTGTCAAAGGCTATCTGGGCACCGTTGCTAAAAGTCAGCCAGCATCATAAAAGGAAAGGAATGCTCTGCTCCTTGATGAGTTTTTTTCTGAAAGGAAGTCCTCGCATTGAGTTTGATTGAGTCCTCGCATTGACAGATTAAATAGATGGAAAGTCACTTGGAAGCCCAACGGGCAGGGAGATTTTGGGCTGCCTGTGTTATGCTCACAGGGAGGAAATGAGGCAGCTGAGAAGCAGCTCAGTGTCAGAAAGGAGGCAGACAGGTCAAATGGACGGACTTTCCAGAAGCAACCTAGCTGAGAGCAAACAAGCAGCTGCAGTCAATCAAAACCAGCAGCGCATCCGACTCCAGGGCTTGTTCTCAGTTTGCAGCGCAAGCCAAACTGCCCCATGGAGAGCCACTCTCCTGCTCCCATCTTCCGTGCAGATTGCCGGAGCGGCAAGCTGGCGTTGCCAAGTGAGCGTGACAGGAGTGTGCAGCTGGACTAGGAGAAGGATGCCAGTCTGCATGCCAGCCTCCCCACCTGGACAAGCTGCCCTCACCCACACACGCACCCAGCCCCCTGCAAGGCTCACCTGGGTGCTGAGCTGGAACTGGAATGGCCAGGAAAACCAAGGATTTGGGGTCTGAACTTGGGAAGTTCTTCAGACATCTGTCAGGAACAGCAACAGGCCAAGGCAGCAATGAAAAATGTAGTTCTTGCTCACTGGACTTGCTTTAAGGAGAGGGAATCCCTCCTCACAGACGCACGGGGTGCTGTCCCTTGGGTTTAGCTGGCAGCAACACTGGAGGGTTGAAGGGTTACCCTTTGGAGGTGGTACTGGTGACAGAGCACTGGAAGGGGCTGCCCAGGGGGGTTGAGGAGTCTCCTTCACTGGAGACATTTAAGATCCGCCTGGCCATGTTCCTGTGCGACCTGGTCTAGGTGATCCTGCTGTGGCAGGGGGACTGGACTGGATGGTCTTTGGAGGTCCCTTCCAATCCCTAATGATTCTATGGTTCTGGTGGTTGACAAGTGGCTGAATATGAGCCAGGTGGCATGAAAGGCCAATGGCAGCCTGGCTTGGATCAGCAATAGTGTGGCCAGCAGGACTAGGGATGTGACTCTCCCCCTGTGCTGGGCACTGGGGAGGCCTCATCTCCAGTACTGGGGGCAGTTCTGGGCCCCTCACTTCGAGAAAGAGACTGAGGGGCTGGAGCGGGTCCAGAGGAGCAACAAGGCCGGGGAAGGGACTGGAGGGAAAGTCTGATGAGGAGAGGCTGAGGGAGCTGGGGGTGTTTAGCCTGGAGATGAGGAGACTCGGGGGGGACCTTCTCCCTCTCTACAACTACATGAAGGGAGGTTGTAATCAGGTGGGGATCGGGGGCAGGGCCTGAAGCTGCACCAGGGGAGGATTAGTTTGGGTAATAGGAAGCCTTTCCTCACAGAAAGAGTGATCCGAGACTGGAATGGACTGCCCAGGGTAGTGGTGGTGTCCCCATCCCTGGAGGTGTTTAAGGACAGATTTGATGTGGTACTTAGTGCCATGGACTAGCCAATGTGGTGATGTCAGGTCATGGACTGGACCTGATGGTCTCAAAGGTCTTTTTCAGCCTCAAGAACTCTGTGATTCTTAGTGCTATATTCACTAATACATTAGCATACTTTGATTTGGCACATCATTTCATCTGGAGGAAGTAAAAGACAATTCTCTGCATAAATTTCTGGGATTCCAGTGTTTTACCTCATTATGGCTAAGTAGAAAAATATGTATTAACACTGGACTTTACACAGTGTGCATTTTATATTTCAAGTGTAAATTTCCACTGAACTGTTCTTTTACAAGAACTGTAACTAATCAACTGATTGAAGAATTGCATCACCATTTGTGAAGACTTTATTTTCAAGGTTTACCCTGGTGGTTTTGCAACAGGGAATTTACAGATTAATTAATCTTTCATGGCTGTATACATTTATTTTGGGAAATAAGATAAAGTTTACCAGATTGTGAAGACTATTAAATAATTTAGTCATTTAAAGATTTAACTTGATATTCAACAATTAAAAGAAAAAAAACCTTACAATCTACCAATCTACATGAAGTAAAAGAAGTCCATTAGAAAATTTCTGGAATTACTCTTCAGAAAACATTACATTTTTATGTCTCTATGCTACAAATAATCTTTTCTTGAACAGTCAGCAAAATACTTTTAGAAGATCACAGCCAGCAGAGGCCTTCAGCAATACTGATATATTCCTTTTCTACCCATCTGTAGAGAGCTTTACTTTAAGCATTAATGATTTATTATTTGTTACAACAGTGCTAGGAAAAATTATGCATAAGCATTCCTTCAGATTTCATAAATTAATTCCTGTTTTACTAAGCTGTCTAGGATTGGTGGAAGTGGTACTATTTCTTTATAAACCCTCCTCTTGTTTCTGTTCTTGTTTCTTGCTCTCATCTCACCAGACCTCTGCTTCCAAAGAACATTTTGACTGTCATTTTACTATAAAAAGTATTATAAGTGAGATGGAGAAGACGAATTTTCCTAGTTAGGCTGATCTGTAGAACCTGTAATAGGAAAAAGAACATGTTCATTTATATTAGTTTGTGGAGTTTATGAAAATATTGTCCCAGTGGAGGAAGCACTGAAGTAATAATTATTCCTGTCTGGGGTAAGAATCAACATCAGAAACTTCAAATCAAAAATTCTCAATGTTGGAAGCTCTCAAAAAACACAAATTCAATTTTGGAGAACACCTCAGGAGTATAAATCACTTAAAGTTCATTAGGACAACAAATTACTAGGTAGATCACCTTCTTATGTGAGATAAAACTAGTTTGGAAACAATGAACATTTTTGTGATAACTACGGAAAAAACAGTTAAGGTAAAATTACAGATTAGTATAAATCTATATTAATTGTTAAATGAGTTGGTAAAACTAAAAGAGTTTGTATTGGGTGTTCCAAATACTCCAGGCATAGCTACCATAATGCCAGTGCATATCTGCGTTTGAAGGCATCATAATAATCAGACAACTGAAACCCAGGTGTGAAGCCTCAGAAGTACAAAATGTCAATACCTTTCAATTCTCAAAGTGAACTGTTTAAAAATATGTTACAAGCTAGCACAGCCCAAACATCTGCTATGTCTCCTACTAGATAATGATCATCTTGACACACAGTGTAATTCGGGTAATGTCACTTAGATTTGCACAATTTCATTGCATTTATACAATGTTTAGCTGCAGCAATTTATAGTCATCTGAGAAAAGAAACAGTTCAGACACTCAGAGAAATGTGACCTGGGAAATTATAACAAATATTCAACAATTGAGCTTTGTTGAGCTATTTGACAATAGTAGAAGCATCAAAAAGAAATGAAAAAAGAAAACTAATTATTGGATCTATACAACTTATAGAAACTAAAAGAAATTAGAAGGCAGCACAGGAGAAAGGGACCTGAGGGTCCTGATGGCCAGCAGGATGACCATGAGCCCTTGCAACCAAGAAGGCCAAAGGAATTCTGGAGTGGATTAGAAGGAGGGTGGTTAGCAGATTGAGAGATGGTCTCCTCTACCTCTACTCTGCCCTGGTGAGACTGCATCAGGTCCAGTTCTGGGCCCCTCAATTCCAGAAGGACGCAGAACTGCTTGAATGTGTACAGCACAGAGCCACAAAGATAATGAAGGGGGTGGAACACCTCCCTGATGAGGAAAGGCTGAGGGAGCTGGATCTCTTTAGCTTGGAGAAGTGGAGACTGAGGGGTGATGTCATTAATGTTTTGTAAATGTGAAAAGACTGAATGTCAGGAAGAAGGATGGAGCCAGGATCTTCTCAGTGTCATCCAATGTGCAATGGGTGCAAGCTGGAACATAGGAAGCTCCACATGAATATGAGAACAGAACTTCAATACAAGGGTAATAGAACACTGGAATGGGCTGTCGATGGAGGTTGTGAAGTCTCCTTCACTGAAGATATTTATGACCTTCCTGGACATGTTCCTGTGTGACTTGATCTAGGTGATCCTACTCTGGCATGCCAGTTAGACTGGCTGATCTTTTGAGGTCCCTTCCAATCTGTAATGTTCTGTGATTCTGTATAATTTTTAGAATAATCAAAATAGTATTTTTTTTAAAAAATAATTATGTCACTGGTATTATTTCAATTATTCGTTCATATGAATATTACTTTCCACTGAAATTTTTGTTACAGCCAAAGTACACATTGTCTATGAAGGTAAACTGAGAATGGCAGTACAGTAATTGACACTTATTCTTTGACAATGACAAACAAAATCAAGTCAGATGAGGATGGTCTTTGTCCTGTGAAACTATTATTACAGCTTATACATTTGAAACAGAAATCCTAATCAAAGATTAGTAAAGTTTAAATGCTAAGAGCATTAATAGCTACCAAACTTAGCATTTCAAAGACAAGCAATTTTAGCTCTTTGCATTAAGTCTATTCTGCAATTAAATTGTCAGTAAAAAAGAATTAGTACAATTCTTCCCACTGCCACAGATGGAATTAAATAATAAAGGATATCATTTATGATATTTTATTATTATTTCATTTTTACTAGCTTACATTAATTCTACTCTTTGTGGGCGATCTCCCCCAGAAACTTATGGCAGTATATACACCTAAGAATGAGTAAATCTTATGCGAGCAGACATGCTGTGGGGATTATTTATGAAGTCACTGGGATTTCAAACAAAGAAAATCTGAAAGCAGTTAGTGGTAACTGTGTAAGTAGAAGGTTTACTTAATAATTTTTCTTCCAGCACATTCTAAATGTATGTATTTGCTCTTAGAATATATGCAGAAATAAAAACAAACAATTACCATTTTTAAAATAAAAATTGAAATCTTGAAAGGAAAAAACCAAAACAGTACCAAAGTATCTCTAAGTCAAATTTTATTGGAATGCTATGAATTGTGGAGTTTTCAGTGAGTTTAGAAACTTAGCTTTGAAGAATCTTGCCTTATTATATCCCTCTTTTACTTCATGATTAAAAGGCAAAATAAATGTTTCGTACCCTTTGTACATTTTACAAAAGCGAAGATAACAAAAACTGTCCTCCCCTATTATTTTAAAAAGGACAAAAAACTTGTACCTTTCCCCACTATTCAACTTTAAGAGTTACTGAGATGTAATGAAAAAGTTGAGATTACCTCTTAGCTATGAACAAAAGCCATATATTTATACTTCTAAGTTTTTCTCTGTGACTTTGATCTATATGGAACAAATTCTATGGAGCACATATCAGATAAAAAGCTTTCTGTTCTTACAATGAATATAGCAGAATGAAGTTGGAGAAACAGAGATGCATCTTTACTACTTTTATTTCTTGCTCATGCTTCTTCATGGAATCAGACACTTTCCACATTCTTTTCAACTATTCTATGAATTTTGAACATTGTTCTATGAATTTTGAACATGTTGTGAAGCAGGAATCCTTTTATTAAGAATATTTGGTGACCATGAACATTAATCATGAAGTGCATTAAGCTTTCTGATGTAATACTAATGAAAGAGACAAATCTCATCCTTACAAAATAGTTATAACCTCAAGCTATCAGAACAAATCCATCATTCTAGGAAGTATACAAATTTTTTAGGACAAATATTATCTTAAAATAAAAGGAAACCAACAGAAAATTAGACCTGTCTTGAACAACAAAACTTTCTAAGAAAAATAGTTAGAAAATTGTTTTCTGGGTGGGTTGTTTTTCCCTGAAAGTGCAATTTCAGTAGATGAGTGGGTGTGTTGAAAGCAGAAAAAAATGCAAAGAAAGACTATGTATTAGATCTTGAAACCTGTAGTCATTTCATTTAAACCAATAGCTGTATTGTAGTCTGACGTTTTTTTCTCTTGTTCCTTGCCTTTTTTCTTATTCCCTCTTACCTTTATGATGAAGCAGGGGCCACAAACTAGTAGAAATGTTGGAATTTAGCTACCCTAATAGGGAGAAATTGATTCAATTCCCTAAATATTTGCATTTAGTACCATGGTCTCCAAATGAGAGCAGACAGCTGGTTTCATGGCCTTGATGATAAGCTCTTAAGCAGGAACAGATAGATGCATTCTCATGACTCTTAATCCTGACTATCTACTTAGTTAACAAGCACACATACTCTACTAATGATTATACATATTTAAATAATGATTAGTTACCTCATTATATGTGGTTTAGTTGCAAGTTTCATCTACAAGTGAACTTTGGTTCAAGACTTACTGGTCAGACCTTTTTACTTCACTCAGGTCCCTTTTCACCATGGTTTCCATGACTTGCACTTTACTCCACAGCCAGAAACAGAAAGATATAGTATTTTTAGGTCAAAAAAGATGAAGCTCAAAAGATTATGTCTACTGAGCAACTGGTCAAACTAAAATGTTATTATGAACAGATAATTGTCTTAAGGTCACTACTCTTTTCCTTTTTTCAGCTCCATTAGGTACTTATTCTTGAAACTGACCATAGGGTATGGCCAACGTTATAGTCCTATGCTCATATATTTTATGATTTCCTTATAAAGATAAATAGAAATTAGTTTTATATGGCATATTCATAATTTTTCACAAGACTTGGGGTGAAACTCAATGGAGACACTCTCTACAGAAAAATGTTCACTTTTCTTGAGGAAGACTAGATTATGCTGCCTGAGAACTGACACTAAGATTGTGCATTAGGCAAGTCTCCACTTGAAAGTATTACAAAATGCTTTAAACGATTTTTTTGGTATGTCATTAATACCGGGAGTCAAAAGGGACAGACGCGAGACGATCAATATGATCAAGCGAATGCCGTTTATTAAGCGTCAAC
>JAOXOE010033099.1:0-10472 GCA_028565055.1 Phoeniculus purpureus
CCTGCTGTGGCAGGGGGACTGGACTGGATGATCTTTCAAGGTCCCTTCCAATCCCTAATGTTCTGTGATTCTGTGATGGAAAACCGCTCTACAGCTCCTTCCCACTGTCCTGCTGCTCTGTGGAGACCACATTCCTGAGCAGTCAGGCATCTCCTGTTCTTGCCTGAGGGTGGGAACATCTAACCCCAGCAGCCACCACTGGCCAAAGCTCCCCAGGCATGGAAGAAGAGCGAGCTGAACTCCAGAGCTGTTAGATGATAACCCTGTGGAGAGCTCTGTGGCAGCTGGGGGATTTCTGAGGGACACTGAGGCCCCCAGACTGTCACCACCTGCCTTAGAATCACAGAGGCATTGAGGTTGGAAAAGACCTCTAAGATCATCAAGTCCAACTGTCAAACACCTCCACCATGGTCCCTGTACTCAGCCTTGGTGACACTGCAGCTTGAGTACAGGGGGCAGTTCTGGGCACCACAGGATAGAAGGAGATGGAGGGGCTGGAGGAAGGGTTAGGTGGGGGTCAGGCTCCTCTCCCAGGCAACCAGCACCAGGATGAGAGGACAGGGCCTGAAGCTGCATCAGGGGAGGGTTAGGTTGGACATTAGGAAGCCCTTCCTCAAGGAAAGGGTGATCAGAGCCTGGACTGGACTGCCCAGGGCAGTGGTGGAGTCCCCATGGCTGGAAGTGTTGAAGGCCAGCCTGGCTGTGCCATTAGTGCCCTTGTGTGGCCACTGTGGTGATATTAGGTGCTGGTCTGGGCTGGCTGAGCTCAGAGGGCTTTTCCAGTCTCAATCATTCTGTGAGTCTGTGATCCCAGGACTAGGGAAAGAGGAGATTATTTCTGTTCCTGGGGCAAGGGTTTTGCTCCTCAGGCCCCAGGGTCTAGCAGCATCTGCTCAGCAGGGAGAGCAGGCAGAGGATGTTCTCATCCTCTTGAGCCTCCACGGGGAGAAGGCAGCCTGTCTCCTCCTGGATGACTGCCAACCTGGTGACACACACCATGGCAGAACAGAGTCTCACCTTTGTTGTCCTGACCTCTCAGGCTGGGAAGCCTCCGGGGACCTGCAATGAGCCCAGCATTGTTAGTACAATCCCTGCAACCCCTACCCTGGTTCAAGCCCTGCAGCATCTCCCTGAGCTTCCATCCCCTCCCTAATCCTGCAGGGTGAAGGCTGTAACCCCTTTGCTTTGCTTTGCTGGAGTTGAAAGCTCAGGCTGTACCTTTTCCAAAGGAGAGTTTCTTGAAGAGCTGTGGGGTGGAATCCTTGGGATGAATCTCCACCGTCACTTGAGTTCCTGCAAAAAAACGATGACAGACTCCCTGAGAAAGGCAACACGAACCAGGATGCGGAGGAGAAGGGCAGGAATGTCTGCCAAGGCACTGCAGATAGAAGACAGCCCATTGTAGTCCAAACTGGTGGTAAACTGGATTGTAATGACAGCAGAGGCCCTCGGCGGGGGTTATGGGGCAGCTCAAAGAGAAAGGTTCATCCCCACGTTAAATAGTCCTTGATGGAGATGCGGTGAGCGGAGAGTCTGTTGCTTTCGTTGATTTTGCTTAGGATCAAACAGGAGAAGGACCAGAGCGATCAAAATGTTTGGACTTGTGGTCTTAAAGCTTCTGGGAAGAGGTGGGGTGTGGACATGGCAGGGTCCGGGCAGAGCCGGGACAGTGCCCTGGCAGAGCTGGCTGTGGACCAGGATTGCTGTGGGAATTGCACTCTGCATGGCACAGAGCTCCAGGATAACCTCTTGTGGAAGCCTGAGGGCTCCTGTGTTTAAAGTTCCATAAAGAAAAAATCCAGGGGGTGCCTAAACCCTGAACTTTCTGAAAGCAATTGGCTACTTCTGGGCAACTATTTCAGGAGGAAGAACCTCTGTGTGCTGGTGGGATCCCTGATTTGGATTAGACTGAAGTTACTTTGGAGACCGAAGGTCAAGATGTTAATGCAGCTCGGGGCTGCTGTCCAGCCACACGTGCTGTCTCCTACAGTTTCATCAAGAGTCTCGTGACACTTGGGGTTTTCCTTGAAAGCCAGCTCTTGGAACCAGCTAATTAGGTAGGAACCTGCTCCTTCTATTAAAGAATAAGGGTGGGTTTTTTTCTTGTAGGATGGAACTTAAAAGAGGTATTTTATCCTCTGTGATTCTGCAGCAAAGTTCAGTGGCCTTTAAAGCTCAAAGATATGAGGTAAGAGAAATGAAAACCTAAAAGAGCAATTTAAAATCCTAAAGCAGTTATGGGATGGGGGCTGTGAACAAGAAAGCTGGATGATATATTTTCATAGAAACACTCAGGTTGGAAAAGACCCCTGGCATCATCGAGTCCAACCAGCAACCCCACCCTCCAAGTTCAGCCCGAAACCAGATCCCCCAACACTACATCTAAGTGGTTTTTCAACACATCCAGGGATGGAGACTCAACCACCACCCTGGGCAGCCCAGTCCAGTGCCTGACCACTCTTTCTGGAAAGAATTTCTTCCTGATGGCCAGTCTAACCCTCCCCTCTTGAATCACAGAATCCCAGATCATTAGGGATCGGAAGGGACCTCGAAAGATAATCTAGTCCAACCCCCCTGCCAGAGCAGGATCACCTGTACAACTGGATCTAGGGGGATCCTGCTGTGGCAGGGGGATTGGACTGGATGGTCTTTCGAGGTCCCTTCCAGTCCCTCGTGTTCTGGGATTCTGTGATCTACCCCATGAAAGCCCTTCTGCAGCCACCTGTCTCATGCCCAACTTCTCCCAGCATCATTTCTTCCAGCCCTTGCACCCTTTCATCAGCCCTGGAATAGCTGACAGCAGCACCAGTTTGCTCCCACCACCCTTTCACACGACATCTCTTGGTGCTTCAGTGGGAAGCCTGATGCTCCAGGACCCCCCCCTAGATCCATCCACACTGAAAGATCAAAAGATTCTCAGGGTCCCCTGAGATTTTTAGCTTTTTGTGCTCAGGGCTGGGCTGTTTTTTGCTCTGTTGGGATGTTCCCAGGTTATTTTAGTACAGGAAAAGCTAAACGGGGAGCTCAGCGAAGCCCAACTCTGAGAACATGTTAACCCTTGGGTCATCCCTTACCTTTGTTGGAGTAGGAAGTGACAGCTTGGGTCTGCTTGCAGGGCTCCTTGGAGACTCGCTGGCCTGGTTACACAGAGGAAAACATCTCAGTGCCTTGAGGAGAGTGGAGGTGCCTGGCACAGACGGAGCCTGTGCTTCGCTCAGCAGCCAGGTCAGTACTGACACAAGGTGCCCAACTTCAAAACTTCTCCAGCTTCAAAACCCAGTTGCTTGTGGTCCAGGGCACCTGGCCCTGGTTGAGAGATGTGTTTCAGCCCAGGGGGTTGGGGATTAGGGTGCTTGGACCAGCAGCTGGGAGGGGAAGGGTGGTGCTAGAGGTGTTGGGAGGTGATACAGTCCCTGAGTGGCAGTGCTGGTGTGGTTGTCAGCGTCTCATCCTCAGCTCATCTTTGCTGTCTACACTGAAGGTCTCGGTGATGCTGGCTGGCCCTGGGGTCCTTGGGGCAGAGGGAGGCATGGGGGGCGCCTGGTGTATGCAGGGACCACACAGTCACAAGGAGCATAAATCCCCATCCCTGGGCTGTGCTGACAGTCAGCAGATGCCGGGTGACACTGAGCCCCCAGCTCCTGCCTGTCTCTGGATGCTCGAGCCTTGCCGGAGGCAGGGTGGATGCTGGCCAGGAGGCCACGATGATCCCTCGCTCTTTTTCAGAGCATCACGCGATCACTGTCCTTTCAGTCCCCAGAAACTTGGGTTTCAGAGCTCATCCCGAAGGCAGAGAGCACTGGCACCTGTGGCTGTGACAAGGATCAGGCGCATGAGTGATGGGATCAGGCCCATGAGTGATGGGATTTTGCAGTGTGGGGCTGCAGCCCGTTCTGCATGGCTGGGGTTGGGGCTTTGGTAGCACAGTTGGTAAATATTGCGGCAGCACCAGCTGCTTGCTGGTGTCAGAGGCTGCCTTGAGATGCTGATGCAGCTGATTAAAGGGGAATTTATTAACCCCTGTGGTGCCAGAAGAGCAAAAGCTCTGCCTGCTCCTCTACAGTCTGAATTCCTTCATAACCCTCACAGGGATGAGAATTGTGCCTGAGGTGGAGCTGCAAGGGTTTCCCATCGATACCCTAAATACTGCTGTTAGTTCAGGGTGGCTCTGTCCTCTCACTCCTCATGGAGATGCTGACTTGTATGTCTGCAGCTCCAGCTGCAGACGCTCCTGAGCTTGACAGAGGAGCAGAAGGGTGTTAAATATTGATTTGTTTCTTTGTTATCTGATGTTTGAGTCCATTAGACTTGTAGAACAGCTGCGCTCAAAGCTGTGTCTTGCTGTAAAGCGCTGCTCACTCACAGCCTGTGAGCATCCAGCCCCCTTGACTTCAAAGGGTCTTGGATTGGGGCTGCTGTTGAGCATCATATTGGGCACAGCCATGGCTTCTGTCTGCTGCTATCGCTTGGCCTGGGGAAGCAAAGCCTCCTGTTTGCTGTAACTATGATCCACTGCTTGGTACCATGAGAATGATCTGCTATCTTGCTCTACCTCTGCTAGATACCGTGTTAGGCACCAAGAAAGCTAATTGGATGCTCTGATTCCTTATCCCAGGGGCTGCTCAGTCCTGGTGCATCGCAGTCCTGCAGCCCAGCTGAGTGCAGCCAGGGGTAACCTCTTCAGATGCTTCTTCTGAGCTGTTTCAGGCAGAGGGGTGAGGAATGGGCAGGGGGAACATTCAGAACCAGCAGCTGCAGCATTCCTGATCAGCAATCACAGTTGCCAATCGCTGAGTGGGGGAGATGACGAAAGGACTGGTGGATAGATAAGTGGAGACCCCAAAGGTAGAAACCCCAGACTCTGCTTAAGCTGTGTGAGCTCTAGGGAAGCCTCTGAAAGCTCTGTCTGCAACCTGAGCAATGCAAGGCACTGAATTTCCCCTGCCATCAGCTGGCTGTGAAACATCAGAGCTCTGTGCACCTGAGATATGACCCAGCGGCAGGTTGCAGGAAACTCCTGCAGATGGCTGTGCACAGGCTCTGCAGGGCCACCAATGTGCATGCTGGCCACGGGGCAGAGGGGACACTTCCCAAGGCCCTCCACATGTCTCCAGTGAAAGCCCCCCAAAGCCCTGCCAAGGGGTGCTGTTCTAAGCCCCTGAGTCACAGCTGGCTGCTAAAAGCTTGCAGACGGGTTTTGTGGGCTGTAGGTAGTTTATCAGAAGAGTGAGGGGATGACATACCGTTCAGATCTCTCTCCTGAGGTGCTTGTGCTCTGCTGTTTCCATTGCCATCATCCTGTGAACCTATAAATTACAAAGGTGAGACTTAATTCCTCCTGAATTAAAGTTCTAGTATTGCCTGGAGGCCAGACGCCCCAGAACCTTTTCACATCACCCATCACTCCAGCTGAACATGGGTATCCTCAGGATCCACTTCCCTGTCTCATTTGCTCAGCCAGAGCATGAACAAGGTGTAACAGCCCTAAGTTACTTCAATAGGGTTGGTTGACTTTTGGGTAGGTGCTGGATGCTGCGTTAGATGGAGCTGCTTTTTTAGCTTTGCCTGTCCTTGTCAGCCTGGAACTGGTTGTGTGGAAATCTAGCTGTTTTCCCTAAGGTTTTAGGGCAGGATTAGTACTTTCCTCCTCTAACTTCTGCAGGGAGGGTCCCCTTGCTGTTCTGGAGGAAGATCCCCTGAAGGATAGGAGCTGAGCCAGAGAGAGACTGTCCCAAACAGCAGCTATAAATGGCTCAGGGTAGTCATCCTGGGAGACAAAGCCTGCACACGGCTTCAAACAAAGCACTTCAGCCGCTGCAGTAGCGGCTGGGCTGGGCTGGGCTGCATCTGCCCAGCTCTCACCCTGCTCCCTTTGTGCAGCCCAGAGAGCCAGTGGAGGCATCTCGGGGCAACCTCGGGCTACTGGCATCAGTACCGAGGCGAGTGTCAGCTCCTCTCTTGTCCCCAGCTTTCATGCACGGGGGGCTCTGTAGGTTTGCAGGACGAGAGGAGCCAGAGATGTTGCAGGGGTGAAAAGCCTGAACCCCATCCTCAGCTGCAGCTGCTGCTTCACTGCCCGTCCCTGGGCAGCCGATGCCTCCCACAGCCCCCCATCCCCGTTACCTGCGCTGCTCAGCCCTTTCTTGGGGCTGCCTGTGCCCTCGGGGTGCACCACCAGCAGCAGGTTGATGGTCACAGCTCCGGGATCCACCGCCCCGAGCTCTCGGGTCCCCATCGGAGCCGCCGCGGAGCCGCCGCAGCCGGGAGCCGCCGCGGCAGTTCGCAGCCCGGGCCGGGGCTGCCCCGGCAGCGGCACCATGGGCCGGGGCTACACGAGCCCTGGGCGAGCCGGTGCGAGGCACCTTTGGAAGGAAATCGCGGGCGGGATCCGTTTCCTAACGCAGGGCAAGGAGCCGCTTCAAGCTGAGGTTTGGGGGGGGTCTGGTTTCAGAGCAACTCAACCCCCTGCCTTTCCCCTCCCGCTGCCCTTTTCGGGTTTAGGCGCTGCTCTGCCCTCAGATCCGGCTGCTGGGCTGAGGGGGGGGATGCGCCTGAGCCCTTAAAAGGCTCTGCCTGCTGATCCTGTCCCCCGGCACAAAGTTAAGGATGTTTGGGATCAGTCCCTGTTGGATGGGGCCGGGGGTAGCAGCTGCGCTGGGGGGAAAGGGGTTGCTCGCAGTGCCAAGGGAATTGCAAGGTGCAAGCCAGGCTGCCCCGAAGAACACCCTAAAAAAAAATCACCTTCCCTCTCTCCCCAGCAGCCTGCAGGCTCAGCTCTGCAGAGTAGCTGCAGACCAGTGAGGAAAGGGGGTGTGCACCCCCTCCCAGCTTTCTAGAACCCCCTCGCCTGCTAAATGGGGGACAAAAAGGGTTACAGTGTGGGTTAGCGCCTGGGCTCAGCTGGTCCCTGCAGCTCGGAGAAGGGGCTGGCAGGGAGACACGTTCTAATTTTACTGCTGGCCCCCTTCCCGCCCGTGCTGCCAGCCCTGCTGGCCCGGCCTGGTGGTCCCAGGGGAGCAACAGCACCTGTGGTGCTCAAGGACTCGCTGGCACCCTAAGCCAGGGCTGCAGGGACACGGGAGGCACCCTACAGGCTGACAGAAGGGAGGTTTTGGGGTGCTTGGCATGGGCAAGGCAGCCTTTTGCGGGCATCGCGAGGGGCTGTTTGGGCAGCGGGGTGAAAGCACTGGGCTGTTCTGGCTGTGGAAATTGTCCTGGATCCACGGGCAGGAGCCTGGTGTTAGGTTACCCACGTTTGGAGACACGGGTTTTCCCCATGGATCTCTATATAAATCCTGTTCCCCTCCCAATCTCCTGCCCCTTTGCTGTTCCTGAGCCCCTTCCAAAGCACGGACAGCCGATACGCCCCCGTGCTCGCCTGCAAATCCAGCCCTAAGCAGCTCCTCAGCAGATCCCAAAATAGCAATGTGTGGCTGTGGTGAACCTTCCTCCATCCACCTTTGCATGGTCCTGCAACCTTCGTGACCCCCTGGGACAGCATCCCTGCCCAGAGGGGAGTGCCAGGGATGGGATGGTGCAGGTAACCCCCGGTAACGGGGGGAAAATCCTGTTGTTAGGGTCCAGGTAGTGCTTTTGCTCCTTAATGTTTGCAGCACTGGAGGAGGTTTGTGTTCAGGGGTTCCTGGTTCAGCTCTGGCTGTGAGGAGCTAGCTGGAGGTGGGTTAAGCCTGAGGAGGAGAAGGGAAGGAGGGACAGATGCACACTGCGACGTGCCGGACTCCACCAGGCAGACTTTCCAAGCCATCTGGGTTTTGCCCGTCTCCAGTTCAGGTCTCTGAGATTTATGGCTGAAGTGACTTTCTAATCACAGTTTCACCATCTGCCCATTGGCCTTTAGCAACCCCAGCTCACCTGTCACCAGCACTGCGACTTCGCAGCGGCAAGGAGCACCCTTTCCTCCCCATTGCCCCAGTCGCTGGTCTGAGGTGCAGCCCTCATCCTTGCAGATCTCTTCTCCCTCATCTTCCTGGGTGGGACAGTCTGAACCACTCATCAGCATTTCTCCATCCTAGTTCTGGTGTCACCCAGGTCCTACGCCGATGCCAACCCACTTCACTCTGCTGCTGCCTCATATCAACAGTAATTTCCCTGCACATCACAGCCTCCATTCTCCAGCTCCAGGTCCCCCCTTAACCTCATTCCTCTCCAGCTCCACAGAGATGCTGACTCAAGGACAATGAGAAGGAAGCAAATAGGTCTGGGGACACTGGTACAACAGGATTTCACTGGTGCATCCCAACTCACACCATGCTCGTGGGCTGATGTGGGTGCAGACACCCAGATGAATGTTGTGTTGGCATTAGCCAAGTGCATTTCTTCCCCTGGCAGCTCTGAGCTGTGGCGGTCGCTGCTGTTGAGCTGTAAAAATCAGTAGAGTCTGATTTTATTCCTCTAAATGGTGAGCAGGCTGTCGCTGGCCCAGCTGCCTGCGGGCAGCCTGAGCTCTGCTCCGCTCACTTCCCTCCAGCTGCGCTCAGCTGTGATGGGAGTGACTGCGGGAAGTTCCTGCTTTCCTAGAAATAGCTGCTGTCAGGGAGAAAGTCACTGGGTGTGAAGGTCTCAGATTTTCTCATCTTATGTTTTTTTCCTGGCAGGACGATTCCCTGAGAGGGAAGAGGGAAGGTTTCTGGTGCTGATGACACGAGGATGAAGGCAGGAGGATTCCTTGAGAGGGGAGAGGGAAGGTTTCTGTTGGTGATGACACGAGGATGAAGGCAGGAGGATTCCTTGAGAGGGGAGAAGAAAAGTTTCTGATGGTGATGACAGGATGAAGGCAGGAGGATTCCTTGAGAAGGGAGAGGGAAGGATTCTGGTGGTGATGACACCATCAGCTCAGCTTTGCCTGAGCTGAGCACTGCATGGAGCAAACCCTCCAGTTCTGAGAGGTTCAAGTGGCTGTGTGACCTCTCAGCCTGTGATTGGCCTGGGATAAGGTCACGGCCAGCAGTGCCTGTCCCTGTGCCAGGACATTCCTGGAGCTGGGAGAAAACTGTCCATTTAGAGGAGAGAAGGGCAATGGCCTTTTTCTGCTGTGTTGATTTTAAAAGAAAGGCAGCTCTTAGGATTTTGGATGTTCCCCACCATCCCAGGGAGATGGGTTAATGGCCAGAGAACAACAAGAGCAGCAGCTGGAGGGGCATCACTGTGTGTAGTTACCACACGGCTGTCACTCATCAGAGGGTGAGTTGGGAGGGAGAGGGACCACACAAATGTAGAGCAAGAACTAGGTTATCCAAGTCCCTCTGGGTAGGAAGAAAAAGTGCTGGAAGCATTTTAACGCCCCTGCAGGTGTTTTGCTGATGCTGCTTCAGCGGAACCTATGGTGGGAAGATGCCTTGGCTCTACTAGGCCAAGTGGTGGGTACTGGAGACGCATTACAGTTGCGCTCTGGTGAATTCTGAGCTCCTCTCCTGGCCTGCCTGTCCTTTCTTCCTCACTCCTGCAGAGCTGCAGGACACTGCGCTTACTCTCCTCCCAGTGGCTTCCAGACCGCAGATTGCTCCAATGTTCTGTTGGTTTTGCAGCTTCTGCTGTGTCAGCAGCTCTGCTTTAAGATTTCAGATGGCAGCAGAGCCTTCCACTGAGCTGGAAGCCCGTGTATTCCGTCTCCTGGTATCTGCAGAACCAGGGAGCTGACTGATGGCTGGGATAGTCCTGCGAGGAGAGCCCAGGGTGGATTTAGATTGGATTTAGGTTGATGCAAAGTGGCAAATGCTGTCACCCCCAGGAAGAGACACAGTGATGCTTTGAAACCAGAGGCTACATCCCTCCTTGTTGGAGTTGACCTGCCCTGGGGAAATAGCTGTCCCCAGGCAGGAGAACCTCTGGCAGGAGGTCTTGCATAGTGGTGGGACTGGTGGTCTGTAAAAGCCCAGCCTGGTTGTCGCGGTACAGTGCTGGTGTGAACTCCTTGTCTGAGCTGCCTGGTCAGAGGGGCTGTGATGACCGTGGGGCTGGGTGAGGAGCAGGGCTGTGGCTCAGGGACCACGAGCATCACATCCCTGTGCTCAGAGGAGACTGCAAACGTTTCTCCTGCTTTCCCTTTTCAAAAGTCATCGCTGTGAGTATCACTGCTCTTTGTTCCTGGAAGCTTTCAGCAGCTGAAGGTTCAGCAGATATTTTGCTAAGGTTTCTTAAGAACTAAAAATCCCCACGGTGATGCCCTGTGGCAGAGACCTGCAGGAGTGGCCCCACATCCTGGGCCATGTTGGATTGCTTTAGAATCACAGAATAATTCAGGTTGGAAAAGACCTTTGGGATCATCGAGTCCAACCATCAACCCTACTCTACAAGTTCACCCCTAAGCCAGATCCCCCAACATTACATCTCACTGACCTTTCAACACCTCCAGGGATGGGGACTCAACCACCTCCCTCATCCTGGCTGGAAAGGACCTCCAGGATCAGCAAGCCCAGCCCTCAGCCCAACAGCTCCCTAACACCTACACCATG
>JAOXOE010033100.1:0-10471 GCA_028565055.1 Phoeniculus purpureus
GAGCTCTGTGGTAATGGGTTGGACTTGATGATCTATGAGGTCTCTTCCAACCTTGGTAATACTGTGATACTGTGAAATGGAACCTTTCATTCTGGGGAGACCTTATTGCAGCCTTTCAATGCTTAAACGGGGCCAATAAGAAAGATAGAGACACTTTTTTTAGCAGAGGTGGTCATGATAGAGCATGGGGTGACGGTTTTAAACTAAAAAAGAGAGGAGATTTAATCTGTGTATAAGAATGTTTTTGCACAGCAGGTGGTAAGACACTGGCCCACCAGACAAGTGGTAGAAGCCCCATCCTGGAAACATTCTAGACCAAGTTGGACCCTGGGACTCTGAGCAACTTTCTGTAGTTGTAGATATCCCTGATCATTGCAGGAGGTTTGGACTAGATGCCCTTTAAAGGTCCTTTCCAACCCAAACCACTCTATGATTCTCAGACATTCTATGGCCCTGCCATGTCCCTGCAACTACACAACTTGCAACACCCAATCCTACAGACTTTGTTAGCCTGCCTTTGCAGCCTAGTCCCCATAAAGCCTGTCTTTGGGCAGCAAAACCAGAGCCATGACTGAGAACCACACCAGTCTATGAAGAAGCTAGTTTCAGGAGAGGTTTAAAACACTGCTTCCACTATCCAGGTCTTCTGCACAGAATCATTTGGTGGATAGGGGGTGGAAAAACTCTCAACAAAAACTGACCCTTGTGATTGAAGCTGTAAATAAATGGTCATTAGATAGGTTGAAGCCACTAGCTTTCTCCTCCTGGTTGCTTACTTGGGCCATTCTAACTAAAGACACCAGCCTACAGGTCTCCGTATAGTCCCTAATAAGTTTCCCTGAGTTAAACTGGCTGGATCCCTTCAAGCTGTTTACTGGGTAATAATAGTAATAGATAGCTGGAGGTTGTCTGGCAGACAGAACATACTAGGGAGCTCACAGGAATTAATCCACTAAGAAAAAAACCACAGGAGGAACAACAAAGTGCTGAAAGCAGAAGCATCCTCACCAGGCATAAGAGGTCCAGCAAAGGACAAACGTCAGCAGCCAGGGATTCATCTGTCCCAGGAAACTTTTCTACTTCTCCAACCCAACTGGCTTCTTGACAGCTATTATCCTAATTTCTAATATTTTATTCTCTGAGTTATTCATACCAAGTTCCTTCAGAATCCTGGATAATATCTACACAGTCCCACCCACTCCATCACCAGGTCCTTCAGGGGAGCTCTTCCTGTTTGTCTTTGCCTTGTCGTGACCTAGGGAAATTCAGGGAACAACTGCATTCCAAGCACCCTGAATCACAGCTTGACCCTTCAGATTCTTTGTCAACACAGTTTAATAACTGGTTTGCCCCCTTTTTCTTTAAAATACTTATTTTCATACACAAAAATGGTACTCTGCTGACACAACAGAACACATCACGTTAGTATGCATTTTCCTGACCAGGTATGGACATCCCAGAAATTTACTGAGGTGTTTTTCTCTGTCTTACCCATCACTTTTGTAACCAATTCCTCTAAAAGATCCCTCCAAACAGTTCAGTTTTTAAACTAAATTATCAAATCCATGTAAGTACACCCTTAAGATACAGTACGGAGGTGGAGAACCTAAAATGGAATTAAAATGCCAAGAAATGTTGCTAGAAAGTTATGAACATGCAGGTGGTGTTTGATAGAAATGTTTTTTCTTTTGGAGTGTAGCACAAAAAATTGTGGACAGTTCTGTTTAACTTTGAAATACATTTCTTCAATCACAGAATCACCCAACATTAGGGATTGGAAGGGACCTCAAAAGATCATCCAGTCCAATCCCCCTAGACCAAGTCACTCAGGAACACGTCCAGGAGGGTTTTAAACATCTCCAGAGAAGGAGACTCCACAACTCCCCTGGGCAGCCCTTTCCAGTGCTCTGTCACCCTCATGGTGAAGAAGTTCCTTCTCACAGAATGAAAAGTTGTCACTCAGCAAGAAAATGGCAAAAAGGGCACAATTTGAATTTAATTTCAAAGAGAAGGAAGATTGGAAAACAAAATGTGATTCCCCACCAAATTAGCTCAGTTCAGACAAACTGCTGCTGGTCAAGGAGAGAGAACAACTGTGGACCATCCATACATGAGATTTTGCAGTTCCTATAGAGTCAGAACTCATTCTTTACCCTGTGTTTACGTAGCTGAATTTAAATGTGTGTGATGAAGCTTATCACAGCGCACCCAACGTGAAAACACACACCAGTTAATACTCAAACAGTACCCACTGATACAAGGACATTTGCTTTCTGGGTGGTGAGCAGAAAGGTAGAGGCTCCTGTGGTGTCTCAGAGGATTTAGATTATTCACTGAAAGAAAGCACAAAAAGGCTTTAAGTGCACAAGCAAAGGCTGTCATCACTTTAGAGACTGATAAAAAGAAGGACTAGAAAGGATTTAGCCATTCAGTAACCGATCCCTTTCTCTTTGCTGTGCACACCTTGAAGAAGCATAAAAGGCTCGATTTTTAAAAATCACCACCCAGAGTTAGTCAGGGTGGAGGAATTTCACTCTGTGAGCTATCTTGGCCAGCACATACACCCTTCTGCTAGCCTGCCCAAGTGCAAATTGACTCAAGACATTCCCCAGTCAGAGGGACAAAGTGCTCCAAGTCGCTATCTGATTGCGATAGAGAACACAAAGAGGAGATTTCTTAGCTCAAGGCAGCAGGAGAGTTGGCTAGAGGATTACCAGAAAGCTTTATGTTTTCCTTCCCTTTACTTTGTTCTAAAAGTCTTCCTGGGATGATCGCCTCTTCCAAAAGGGATGGATGGTGTTAGGTCAAGTTTGGTTCCAGCTCTTCTAGTCACTGAAAGTGTTAGGAAGATCTCCAGCAGAAATGCTTTAGGTATTGCAACACCCAGACTCACAACAAGCTCCAGTACAAGAATTATGATCACAGAATCTCAAGGTCATCTGGTGATAGGACAAGGGGCAACGGGTGCAAGGTGGAACATAGGAGGTTCCATATAAATATCAGAAGGAACTTCTTCACAGTGAGTCTAGGTGACCCTGCTGTGGCAGGGGGATTGGACTAGATGATATTTCAAGGTCCCTTCCAATCCCTAATGGTTCTGTGATCACATAATGGTCATGGTTGGAATGGGCTTCCTACACCACCCAGTCTGACCATACCCACAATAACAAGAAATCTAAATACCTGATTGATTGACAAACACAAGATAACCCCCTACATGGCTGCCCCTAGAGCAGGGCTACCCATTTCTTACATACCTGCAGGGATGGTGACTGTTGAGCCAGTTGCCTCCCTGGGAAGGCCGTTCCAGTGCCCAACCACTCCTTCTCTAAAGAATTTCTTCATAATATCTAATCCAAACCTGTCCTGTCTCAACTTCAGACCTTTTCCCCTAGTTTGGTCATTAGTTCATAAGAAGAGGCCAACACCCACCTCTCTACAACCTCCTTTCAGGTAGTTGTAGAGGGCAATGAGGTCCCCCCTCAGCCTCCTCCAAACTCAACCTGCCCAGCTCCCTCAGTCTCTCCTAGTACAACTTGTTCTCTAAACCACTCACAAACTTGGTAGCTCTCCTTTGGGCATCTTCCAGCATCTCAATGTCTTTCCTATGATGAGGGGCCCAGAACTGAACCCAGTACTCGAGGTGAGGCCTCACAAGGGCTGAGTACAAGGGCCTGCTGACCACACTATTCCTCATCCAGGCCAGGATCATATTGGCCTTCTTGGCCACCTGGGCACACTGCTGGCTCATATTAAGCTGGCTGTCTACCAGCACCCCAGGTCCTTTTCTGCCTGGCAGCTTTTGAGCTCCTCATCCTTTGCCTGTAGCTGCAATTGGTGTGACTGAAATGCAGGACCCAGCACTGGGCCTTATTGTACCTTGGCCCACCGATCCAACCCATCCATGAGTTGTTGGGATATCTGGCTGAGGACAGACCAACACGGACAGGCTCAGTCCTTTCCGAGGATCCCTCCATTACAAATACGTTGGTACAGAGGCATCAAGAAAACACAACTCTCTTTATTCCAGAATAATTTTGGATAAGCCCTCTGTGACCACACCGTGTCCCTCTAGAAGCCCTGGAGACCTTGGTTCTTTAATTCCCATTCACTGAAAACAAGCTTCCGTAGGTTGCAGCAGCCCAGAGCCCCACACGGGCTAACTGACCCCACCAGAGATCATCTTCCCCAACCAGAGATCAGCTATCTCCATCCTGCCTTGCGGGAAACACATTTTCCTTCACCTTTTTCAAGGCCAGTATCTTAATTTCCCCTCCATGAGACAAAAAGGGTTCAAATAACGTCTCTGTTAGCAGCAAAACAGTTACTGCTATTTTCCAAGCCGGGATTAGTTTGCTGGGTTTTGGTGGGTTTTTTTAATTGGCTTTTTTCTGTTGTTTTTAAAAACACGCCGAGGAAGGTGAAAATCACTGAATTGCAGCCAATTCGTTCACACTCCACAGCGTTATGAAAGGCAGAAGGTGTTGCCAGGTGTACACTCATAAGCAACAGTCATTTATGGTGTAAGCAAACATAGATGGAAAAGTCTACCTCGATAATTAGTGTTCACGCAGGGAGAGTTTTCTGGGCTTCGCTCTCTGCTGACACAAATGTTGGAAAAGTTGACACTGTCTACAGTAAATCTAGCTCGAGAGGAAAGCAGACTATGGCTTGTCCTCCTCTGCACTGCAAAACACGGGGGCTTTTGTACCCAGAGCGATCTGAGTCAACAGAACATAGAGCAACATACAACAGCTTGGCTCCATCAGAGCACTGCTAGATGTGGACTTCAAAAACTGTGTTTGCTGGGGCAGCGGTGGAGGAAGACCCCAAGAGTCCCCCCTCTTGACCTTTCTCTATTGTTTGGAAAGTCAAAGGCGCTTAGGCAGTGGCACAGAAAAGACAGCTTAATTACCACCACAAATTGCTCTGAGCTCCCCAGCTGAAGTTCTACACTGGGACCTAGAACCAGGACACAAGGTAACCAACTCAGAAACTTCTCATCTTTGGAGAGAATGACCGAATAGGGTTTGGGTTGGGAGGGACCTCAGAGATCACCCAGTTCCAACCCCCCTGCCATAAGCAGGGACACACCTCACTAGAACAGGTTGCCCAGAGCCTCATCCTACCCGACCTTGAACACTTCCAGGGATGGAGAAGTTGCTGAGATGTCCAGCAGACGAGGAAGCCACCAGCAAAAGGTCCACAAAGAGGTTTAAGGTAACTCTGAAGCGTGAGGCAGGATGGCAGGAGCAGTGCTTGAACAGCAATCTGCCATCTAAGCCACGCACTGAAATTCCCTGAGAGAAGCAGGATAAGATGACCGAACCCTGACTTCTGACCTGACCTAGGCAGATACCAGGAGGTTAAAGGTCCACGCACTAACCCACAGAACTAGCTGACCTCCCTAAAACTCTCTCTTAATCAGTAACCACCAATTTAGAGCAAAACATCTAATCTGAAGCTGTTTAAAATTCAAACAAACCCTTGGAAGTAATTGCTGTTACTTTCCCTCAAATTCTACTTCCCAGTTCCGCTTCACAGACCATAAACTCTATAGAAAATAATAACTTCTGACTTCCAACCCTTCCTTTATTAAACTGCCTGCAATCACCAGAGTGGATGGTCATGTTTTTAACAAAGCAGTCGAAAATTAATAGAGCAAAATAGCCTTACTCTGATTTGTAAAGTCAGGCTTTAGTTTCCCAGATAATCTCTAGAAATAATCTTTAGCTGCACTGCTACGCTACAGGCTTGAATTTGAGGGGAAGAAAAGAAAACACAGAATTAGAGCTCAGTAACCGCCAAAGAAACCACCCACCCTTCTCCAGAAGAAAACAATTACTTCTCCTTGCTTCTACATTTGATCCAAGGCCATTAAGAGATTTTTTTCTGCTGACTTCAGCAAGTTGTGTTTTGGGGTTGGTTTGGGGTTTTTTTTACAGCCTTGGTCCAGCACAGAAATCGCCAAATCCCATACTGAGGGCGTTACCTTATATCCACCGATCCGATGCTCTTGTTTAAACTCTTTCCCATTCTTCAGCCACCGCATGGTCGGTGTTGGGTTTCCCATGGCCGGACAACGAAACTTGACGGTGTTGGCCGCTGGCACCGCGTGTAGCCTCTTCTCCATTTTGTCCGTATGTGTCCAGTAGGGTGCCCCTGTTTCAAAGAGAGAGGTCCAGAAGAATCACCGCTTGGAAACTGAGCTGCGTTTCCAGCCGCTTCCACAGACATAAAGCGCTGCACAGATTTAAGGGAGATTTAGGAAGACTGGAAATCATACGGCACAAGTGTTGACCAGAGTTTCCCAACCAGCTCAGCCTGCAGCTTTGAGTCAATAATTTATGACAGAATTCCAATAATTAAGCGCAGATACCCTTTATTTACGTACACTAAGCGAGGAAGAGGGACCACGTTTTTAGCAGACTCACGATGAGACCCCTTTTGACCTCCAGTTGAGTTACTGTGAGTGCTCAGCAAACTCTGAATGCTTGAGCCTCTGCTGTGAAGCCAGACAGACCAAATCAGGGAACCTGTTGGAAGGTCCAGCCTCAATCTTCTCCCATCTGTTAGCAGGTGGATAAGCATTCCCGCCCTCCTGGCAGCTCGCTAGAACACGCAGTGTACGACGGCAAGGTGAACTGCGCTGCTCCCATCACAGGAACCACTAAACTGCATTTACCAGTGGAATACATTTCTGAAATCTTAACCAAAGAAGAAGAAACCAAGTGAGCAAACACGGGTCAGCACAACTCGGCAACAGAGTTTATCGTTTTGCAGGGGTTCCCCTACTCTCAGGAGCCCGTCAAAGCCCAAACGTTCATGATGTCCGGCACTGTGGCACGAAGTGAGAGAGTCTCTTTGAACCCAGATGTACTGATGTGACCACTTTTCCCAGCTCCTGGCAAGGCTCTGCTGGCTCCCACACATTCCCTTGCCATCAGGCTGTGCCCACATGAGGAGTTCATGGAAAAAACCTCTTTCTCACTGAGGTCCTCCATCATGTGTCACACACCAGTACAGGAGAGACAGCAGCAGAAAACACAACCACTCATCTGTGTTTATGCTCCAAGAAGTAAATCTAGACAGTCAGATCCATACACAACATCATCCCACGCTCTGTGTACCCATAAGCCACTTTGACGACACTGCAGAGCACCTTCCGCTGCCTCACCACAGCAAGTTTGTTTAAAAGTTGAAGATTCAAGATCATTTTAACAGGAGGAAACATTCATTTCTCTTACAATGGCGTTTTCCCGAAGCAAATCAGATTAGCATGGAATTTTTTTAGAACTGGAGGGGTTCAAAAAAATAACTCAGTGTCTCTCAGCCCTGCTTCATTTCCTTCATTAGTAGCCTAACACTCCACTATAAATAAACTCTTCCGTTCCTCAAATATTTATAGCGATTCCGACAATCAGGGCAACCTCAGAAATCCTGCTCCCCGCTCCCTCCCTAAATAAAAGTACAGCTGGATAGAAAACACAGGAATAAACCCTTTAACAATGCCTCTCGCTGTATAAGGGAAACATTCTAAAAGCAAGCCTTGCAGCGATGCTAAGAACGATAAGCGATTGATTTGGTTTTGCCCCAAGTGGCAATTAAGACTTAAAATTAATGAGGTAGAAAAGCAAAGCAAATTTGTGCATGTAATCAAAGGAGAAAATCGGATAGCCATCGAAAACGCAGCTGCAACGGCACGAAAGCGGGCTGAAGCGAGCGAAGCATGCGAGGAAAATCACTGTGAATGCCATTTGCTAAAAGCAGGATCACATTAAAACAGCAGACTTCAAACAAAGCCAAGCAAAGGAATTAAGCGCTACACGCAAAGACCACACTACAGTACACGTGTGTCAGGCAAAGGGGGGATTACATGCTGGTACTGATGTATTAAGAGGATGTTTTCTTGGACCACTAAACATCTTCTACAAGGTCTGCACCTGTGAGGTCCCACCCGGAGTACTGGGGTCTGGTTCTGGAGTCACCTTCCAGTTCCTAGAAGGCTTCCAGAGGAAACCAACTCAAATGGTCAGAGGGCTGGAGCAGCTCCCCTATGAGGACAGGCTGAGCAAGGTAGGGTTGTTCAGCCTGGAGAAGAGGAGACTTCCAGGTGACCTTCTAGCAGCTTTCCAATACAAGAAAGCTACAAGAAAGGTGGGGTAGGGCTTTTTACATAGGTGGTAGCAAGAGGACAAGGGGATAGGGTTATAGACTTTAAGAGGGGAGACTGAGGTTGGACATTAGGAAAAAATTCTTTCCTGTGAGGGTGCTGAGATGCTGGAACAAGTCGTCCTGGGAAGTTGTGGCTGCCCCATCCCTGTAAGTGTTGAAGGCTGAGTTGGACGGGGCCATGAGTAACCTGTTCTAGTGAAGGTGTCCCTGCCTGTGCAGGGGGTTTGGGACTAGATGATCTTTAAGGTTCTTTCCAACCCCAGCCATTCTGTGATTCTACGCCAGGTGTCCTCTACCCACAATTTCCTCACAGTTGAAGTAAACAGTGGTAGGTCAAAGCCAGTCAACCATCTGAACCCATTATCTTGGTATCTCAGAAGAGCAGAGTGCCCAGATTGGACCCTAAATGGGCAATGCCACCCAGCAACTTCGCAGTCATCATGTTCACTTCTCAGCATGTCCATCACATACACCTTCTCACAAATATCACCACACACAGATCATCAAAATGGATGGAATGGCTGGCAAGCACAAGGCTGATAAGCCACAAGCTCCACAGCTGACCCATGGCAATGCTGCTCTGCAGCCAACAGACTGGATGTACCCAGCTCTGGAGAAGCTCCCATCAAGGTACAACTAAGATGGTCAGAATCCAGCAACCAACAGCTCCCCAAGCAAGGATGCTCCGTGCAGCCAAGTGTCTACTGCATTATAGTGATGCTTACCCTCTGGGTTTCTTGCATATAACCCCCCGTTCCATCATCCCCCACACTTTAAAAACCCCTACTCACAGAAGAGAAGTGTTCCAATATAACTTGTGTGCAACCATTACACGGGGAGGAAGACCATGCAGACATCACACGATGAGAACACCATCTGAGAACACTTCAAGACAACCTCCCATTTTTCACTAGCAACGTACATTGACAGCTTCTCAGTGTGTTTAAGGGAACAGAGAAAAAAGGCAGCACGATCCACAAACCAGAACACTCACCCTCACTTTGTATGAGTGGCTAGAGCACTTGAGGCCATGGTCTAGGGGTTCGGGAGATGTTGGGATGAGGGTTGGACTTGATGACCCTTGAGGTCCTTCCCAGCTACAATGACTACGATTTGTGTTTTCACACAGCAACTGATCTATTTACAGACAGCATTTCTCCTGACAGGTTAAAAATCATCACCCAAAACCCACCTTCTGTTTGCCTCAAGAGGAAGAACATCCAGATTCATGACTGTATAAGTGTCGAGCACTGAGTTCATCGCACCCCAGCTTTGCTGGGAGGACAGGTGGAAGTAGGTAGCACTGCTGTTAAAAGCTGAGGGTAACAACAGGGCAGACTACAGCGCATGGTGGTAACGAGCAGCAGGGGCACGGGTGGGAATTCCTGATGGCTTTTAGAGCTCTCATTAGTGAAGAAAATATCCTGCTGACCCACACTGCACTCCGCTGCCAATACATTACATCTAATCAGGCAAATCTCCTGCATGTGAAATTGAAATTAGGCAGCCCAGGGAACCACTTCACTTCAGGACTCCTCGATTTTTATTTGGACTTATCTAACACAAAGCAATACAAAAGTGGTCGGCTCCAAGCCTGTCTGACGAGCACCTCGAGCAGGCACTAGCACGCCAGAAGTGACCACATCAAACCCCGCGAAGCTTTCACTACTATTGTGTTTTACCTTTAATTAAAAAACACTTCTAGGCAGCATCCAATTTTTGCTGCTCCCTTGAGTGGGTTTCCACTCTACAGGATTTGATGAATTTGAACCTTGTTTCATCCTTTCTGAATCTCTCCAAGGCATGAAAAGAACAGCATGTGGATCACATTTAGATCCTTTTTTTTGTTCTTGGTGCCAATTTGCCATTGCTTGGCCCAGAAGAAATTGTTTAAGGAAAAAAGCCATAAAGCTTCCAGTCAGCCTGACTGCGATTCAAGGCAGAGCAGCAGCATCTTCAGGGCTACCTGGAGGTCTCCGAAGCAAATAGCTGTTGCTGGACCTCAGCGCAACCATCATGACAGCTGCTGCCTTGCCAGCACCAAGCCAGGATCTTGCAAATCCCCCAAGTCAGGTCAGTCTCTCAAAACTGTGATGATACAATCATTTAGGTTGGAAAAGACCTTTAAGATCATTAAGTCCTTAAATGATGACGAAGCAACAAGTAACAGCGTATTCTTCACTGCTGCCAGTAGGAACTGGTGATGATCACAGAGTGACAGAACATTAGGGACTGGAAGGGACCTTGAAAGATCATCCAGTCCAATCCCCCTGCCACAGCAGGATCACCTAGATCA
>JAOXOE010033101.1:0-10469 GCA_028565055.1 Phoeniculus purpureus
AGCAGTGGGGCTGCGAGCGCTGCAGAGGAGCTCAGGGTGCTGCAGTGGGGCTGTGAACGTGGCAGAGGAGCTCAGGATGCTGCAGTGGGGCTATGAGTGCAGCAGTGGGGCTGCGAGCGCTGCAGAGGAGCTCAGGGTGCTGCAGTGGGGCTGTGAACGTGGCAGAGGAGCTCAGGATGCTGCAGTGGGGCTATGAGTGCAGCAGTGGGGCTGCGAGCGCTGCAGAGGAGCTCAGGGTGCTGCAGTGGGGCTGTGAACGTGGCAGAGGAGCTCAGGACGCTGCAGTGGACCGTAAACCAGCACCCCCTGCTCAAGCGGTGGGCACCTTAAAGTCTGGAACGAAACCGTTACCAGCCAGTGGTGGTGCAGGGATGCTGTGCGGTAGAGCAATGCCCGTGACCAACCCAAACAGAAAAGCTGCTCAGCAGACAGTCTGTGCCGTCTTTAGAGGTCGTTTGACAGAGCTGTCCTTGCCCTGGGGTGCTGGGTGGCTGTTGTGCGTCACCCGCACTGCATGTGAAGGCCTCAGTCTTGTAGGTTCTTGTCAACATGCAGAACTTGTGCTACAGTGAAGGGAAGGGAAAGGAAGGGACCGGAGGGCAAATCTGAAGAGCAGGGTCTGAGGGAGCTGGGGGTGTTAACTGTGTGATCTGCACGCGGAGCAGAGTTTCTTGCTGAAGTGCCAGCGGTTCTCATTCAGCACAGCAAAGGACAGCAAGAGCTGCAGGAGACATTTGCCCTTTAGGGTGATTCAGGACTTCACCTAAGGAACTGTGGTCCCAACAAGGGCTCCAATTCTTGAATAGATCATGGGTTTGGCAAGTGTGAAGTTGTCTTTACAACAGGGTTTGTGATCTTTGCAACAAGCAGTGTTGAAGCACAGTCTGGGGAAAAGAAGGCAGGGCGGGGGGACAAACACAACACAAGACCTTCTTTTGACCTTCCAGTACCTGAGGGGGGCCTTCGTGAAGGCAGGGGAAGGGCTTTTCAAGAGGGTTTGTACAGACAGGAAAAGGAGCAGTGGGTTCAAGCTGGGAAAGGAGACATTTAGGCTGGATGTTAGAAACAAGTTCTTCAGTGTGAGGGTGGTTGATGGCTGCAATGGGCACCCCATCCCTGGAGTCATTGAAGGTCAGGCTTGCCGAGGCTCTGAGCAACCTGCCCTAGGTAGAGCTGTCCCTGTGTAGGGAGGTTGGACTAGATGACCTCTAGAGGTCCCTTCCAGCCTAGAATCTTCTGTGATCATTCCACCCTAGGTCTGTTCCAGCACTCTGGAGTGCTAATGTCGCTGTGAAAGCCTCACTGCTGGGAGAACTGGGAGCTGGTGCAGCCCGAGAGTTTCTCCTGCCAAGCAATAGCTCCTGGAAGCAGATAAAGACAAGAAGTACTGCAACACCCTGAGCTCCAGAGCGAAGAGAAGCAGCATCACGGGTAGGTACCTGGTACCTTCTTCTCATTTAACTAGTGCTGCAAGGAGCCAGCAGAGCTTTGCTGCCCGTAAGCAAAGCAGTTGGTGCCTCAGCTCCTGCCCTGGGCAGCCTCGGGTTGGGGACCCCGCAAGGGAAATGCGGGTCCTGTTGGGGTGGGTCTGTCCTGGCAGCTGGGTGGTTGGCAGGCAGGTGGCTCTCTGGCAGCGGGGAGCTCAGCACCCTCTGTTGTCTTCCCTTGGCCTTTTTAGCCACAGGATCACAGGACATTAGGGATGGGAAGGGACCTCAAAAGATCATCCAGTCCAGTCCCCCTGCCACAGCAGGATCCCCTAGATCCAGTCATTAGGGGTTGAAGGGACCTCGAATCAGAAGGTGAGTGGTTAGCAGATGGACAGAGGTTCTTCTGCCCCTCTACTCTGCCCTTAGGAGACCACATCTGGATGACTGTGTCCCTTCCAACCCCTGATGTTCTGCGATTCTCAGCTGCTGGTACTGGGGATGGAAGAAGAATCTTCTGAGTAGAGGTGTGGAGCTGCAGCAGTGACTGTGGGTTCGTCTCCCTTTTGGATGAAGCTCGTCCCCACACCCACAGGGAGACCCTGGAGAACTTGATGGGAGCTGGACAACCAGGTGCTGCTTTGGAGAAGCAGCAGCTGGAGCGACCAGGAGGAGTGGAGGGGGAGCTCTTCTGGAGTACGTACCTGCTGCTGCTCTCTCTGAGTGCCCACCTCGGTCCCTGGCTGGCAGAATGGAAGGGACGTGGCTCGTGCATGAGAGAAGGGCACGTTGGCTTCTCACCAACTTCAGACTCCAGTAGCTGAGTGCTCTTTTGTGAAAGGGCTCGTTGCCCTCTGCCCTGGGGAGCCCTGCTGAGCGTCTCAGCAGCCGTGGGGACAGACAGGATCCAACGGGATGCTGGTCTGGATCAGGAACAGCCTGGCCAGCAGGAGAAGACTTACTGTGCCCTTGTGAGCCCTCACCTCAAGTACTGAGGTCAGTTCTGGGCTCCTCATTGTAGAAAAGACATTGAGATGCTGGAAGGTGCCCAGAGCAGAGCTACCCAGCTCATGAGGGGTTTGGAGAACCAGTCGTATGAGGAGAGGCTGAGGGAGCTGGGCAGGTTTAGTCTGGAGAAGAGGAGGCTGAGGGGGGACCTCACGGCCCTCTAGAACTCCCTGAAAGGAGGTTGTAGACGAGGTGGGGGTTGGCCTCTTCTCCTCAGTAACTACTGACAGACCAGGAGCAATGAATGGTCTGAAGCTGAGGCAGGGGAGGTTTGCACTGGATCTTAGGAAGAAATCCTTGACAGAAGGACCAGTTGGGCACTGGAAGGGCCTTCCCAGGGAGGAGATTAAGTCCCCACCCCTGGAGGTGTTTCAGAACCGTGTAGCCCTGGTGCTTCACACCCTGCTGTTGGGGCAGGCATGGAGGGGCTCAGCTGGTGTCTGTTGGTCCATCAGGTCTTTAGGTTTGTTGTTGCTGTGGGTCTGGTTGGACCTGGTGGTCTAGGAGGTCCTTTCCAACCAGGACCATTCTGCGATTCCATGATCCTGTAGACAAACCCCCAGCCTGGTGCCCAGAGACAGCTCTGGGTGGATCCCCCCTCACATCACCACCCCTCCACGTCAGCCGCAGCTGCCTGTGGGCTCCATCTCTGCGGCAGGTGGAGGTGGCAGCTGTGGGTCTTCCCGACAAGTGCTGGTCCTGTGTGCAGGTGAGTCCTACGGCCCAACAAGGAGAGCCCAGTCCCCCTGTCTGAACCCTAACCTTGGCCTCTCTGTGTCCCCAAAACCAGCAGAGAGCTGTGAGAAGCCAAAGTTCCGTGTGAGCGACGTCCTGGCTACGGGGCTTTGTGGCTGTAGGTCCCTCTTGGCATCACAGACTCATTCAGGTTGGAAAAGACCCCCGGGGTCATCGAGTCCAGCCATCAACCCCACCCTGCGAGGTCACCCCTAAACCAGACCCCCCAGCACTGCATCTAAGTGACTTTCAAGCTCACCCCGTGGCCGTGGGGCTGTGCTGCTTGCAGCGCTGGAGATGCCTCTGCTGCTCTTGGCACCCAGTCCAACCCGTGAAGCTTCACTTCGCTGTCCCAGCAGCCTGTCCAGCTGGGTCTGACAACTGCCCCATGTGGGGCCATCACCCCCTTCCCTGGGGAGATGGTTCCAGGGGTTTAACACTTCTCCTGGTGAAGACCTTCCCCCTGGACTCCATGGGAATCTCCCCAGGAGCAACCGATCCCCACCACCCCTTGGCTTCTCCATGGGTCCCCTTGTGTGAAGGGAGCCACCATCTTCTTGGCAGCCACCCTTTAGGTGCTGGGGCTGGGGATAAGGTCCCCCCCGAGCCTTCTCAAGGCTGAACGTCCCCAGCTCTCTCAGCCTGTCTTCACCGGGCGTCTGCTCATCCTCATGGCCCCTCTCCAGCCTGTCTGCATCTGGGGGAGCAGCTCTGCCTGTAGCACCTCAGCAGCTCCACACGCAGCCGGCTGCCTCCTCTCCAGGGGTACTTTGGGGCCAGAAGGGACGTTTCCAGGCTGCTCCAGCAGCACTGTTTGGGCAGGGAGTGTGGAGCTCTGGTGCTGGTAAGAAGAGTGAGTCTGGAACAGAGCTGGGTCCATCCAGCTCTGCCTGGGGGGATGGGACTAGATGCCCTTTCGGGGTCCCTTCCACTCCCTGGTGCTCTGTGGTTCTGTGAGAAAACCCCTCTCGGTTCAGAGGTGGAGGCTTAGGACAGGGTTGGGTGTCACCGCTGCTTCTCCTCCCTGGGCTTTGAATGAGGTTCAGCAGGATCCCCTAGATCCAGTGGCACAGGAACGTGGTCAGGAGGGCTCGAAATGTCTCCAGAGAAGAAGACTCAGAGGCTTTTTAATGCTCTAGGGCGAGTGAGCAGCTGCCCTGAGTGCAGTTCACTCCAGAGATGTGTCTTCAGCCTAAAATCCACCAACCCAGCCCAACCCCCTAGACGTGGAGTTTCCTGTGTGGCCTTTTGTGAGCTCTCCCGTGCACCCCCCTGCTTCTGCCCAAGCCTCAAATGGAGCTCCGAGCCATCACTTCTCCAACACCTTCCCCTCCCCACAACCACCTCCCCAAATTGTCAGCAGGTTCCGTGCTGCTTCTGCCCAGTGAGGGTGCCCGAGCCCTGGCAGGGGCTGCCCGGGGGGGTTGTGGAGTCTCCTTCTCTGAAGACGTTTCAAACCCTCCTGTCTGTGATCCTGTGTGACTGAACCTGGGGGATCCTGCTGTGGGGCTGGGGGATTGGACTGGGGTATCTTTTGAGGTCTCTTCCAACCCCTAATGACTGGACCTGGGGGATCCTGCTGTGGGGCTGGGGGATGGGGCTGGGTGATCTCTCGAGGACCCTTCCCATCCCTGATGCTCTGGGATTCTGTGATACTGTGACTTCTCCTCCAAAGCTCCTGCGGGGTCAGAATGCCCCGGGCACCTTCCCTGCGTGGCTGATGCTGGTCAGAGCCTCTGAGAGAATCCCAGAACCACAGGACATCAGGGATGGGAAGGGACTTCGAGAGATCGCCCAGTCCCATCCCCCTGCCACAGCAGGACCCCCTAGACCACCCATCAGTGCTCGGGATGGGAACCGAGCTGGTGGTCAGCAGCCCTGCAAACCCAGCCTCAGCTCAGGGGGCTGGGGCTGCTCCCCAGCCCTGCTCACGGGGCTGAAGGGACGGTTCAGTCTTTTCCGATGAATCCCAGGGCTGGAGGAGCAGGAGAGGTGCCGGGTGGTGACCCAGAGCCGCGCAGCAGTGACCCCCCTTCGCTGCGAAGAGCGGAGCAGCGAGGTAGAGCTCAGAGGTCTTCGCCTGGGGGTTTCTTCCCGGCAGGGATCGTGGGTTCTGCCTGCAGGGCAGCGGAGCAGAGCTGCCAGATCCGACAGGAAATCCAGCCGCCGGCCCCTCGGGGCTGCAGCTGTTTGCGCTGGGGGTGCGGGGGGGTCTCCTGGCCGCCGAGTCCCCGCCGCAGCCTCTGCACCTTCATCCGGAGGAGGCTCCTCTCCACCCGGCTTGCTGCATTGCACCACTGACTTAGCGAAGACATCACCCAGCTGAGGATGCTCTTCTCGCTCACCTCTGCAAGCCGCCCGCTCCCCTCCTCTGGCAAGCAGCTTCGCCAGCGCCGTCGCCCGTCCTCGGCAGCCCTCGGCGAGGAGCTGCGTTAGCAAAGCCCCAGTCTGAGATAATCTGCCCAGTGAGCTCATTCGTAATTTTAGTAGCTTCCTCTCGGTTTGCAGCCCGAGCGCAGCGGGCCACCGCATGGGCTCCACGCTGCTCCTTCCAGCGGGCTACCGGCAGCTCTCTCCTTGGCCAGGACCTGCTGGTCCAGGCTGGCTCACCTGCTCCCTCGTGGAGGAGACAGTTCTCAGTCTCCTGCCTCCCCCCTGTACCTGCATCCACCCCTCTCGCCACAGAGCCCTGGCAGGGGCTGCCCAGGGGGGTTGTGGAGTAGTCTCCTGCTCTGGAGACCCACCTGGATGTGTTCCAGTGCAACTGGATCTAAGGGATCCGGCTGTGGCAGGGGGACTGGGCTGGATGATCTTTGGAGGTCCCTTCCAACCCCTAATGAGTGGATCTGGGGGATCCTGCTGTGGGGCAGGAGGATGGGACTGGGTGGTCTTTGGAGGTCTCTTGCCATCCCTGTTGCTCTGTGACCGTGTGAAAGCAGAAGTGATGAAATCTGGGTGCATGGGAGGGACCCCCGGGAGCTGGCCCCAAGCTGCCCCTCACTCCCCACACTGGGCACTGAAAGGGACACGGCTCCTACAGTCCCAGCTTCCAGCTGCTGTTCCAGCGCTTGGTGCCCCCCCTTAAGCTAACACGAAGCCTGAGTGGTCACCTGACTTGCTGTTCACAGGAGATACAGGAGCACCAAGAGCTGCGCGGAGGCTCCCTGGGACCCTTCGCACGAGGGGCTTCGTGTCGCCCGCGCAGGGGTGCTCCTGGTGTGAGGGGGGGGAGCCCAGGTCATCCGTCAAAGCCCGGGAGCCGTCAAACCCTGCACCGCCCTGCCTGACCCCAGCGAAGGGGTTTCTCTGTGTGTGAGTAAACCTGTTGTATCCTCAGAGCGGGGCAGTCGGCTGCAGCCCCTGCGGAGAGAAACCCATGACACACGCTAGGAGCCCGGGACCTCCCTCCAGAACCCACCGGCACCTTCAGTCCAGCCCAACCCAGCACCACCCACACGGGTGTGGGGTCCCCCTTTCTCCCCTGCCCCAGGGGTGGCTGAAGATGCAGCAGAGAGGATGAGGAGGAGGGGGCGGTTTGTTCAGGGTGAAAACGGGGTGCGCGAAGGGCAGCAGTGAGGCCACAGCACAGGGGGGGCCCTGGGGCAGCGGCCGGGCCACCGCTGGCCCCATGGGCTGGCAGGAGCGCCCCTCCAACAGCAGCAGCTAGCAGCCCCAGGTCTGCCTGCTCCTTCTCTTCTAGAGCTGCCTCTGCAGAGGTGTCTGCAGCCCCTGGCACAGGCTCTGCAGCGCCGGTTGCCTGGCAGCACAAAGGCATCCTGGCAGCATCTCCACCGCCCCAGCCCTCCTCCCGCCCGGGCTGGGAGAGCTCGGCCGGGGGGAAGGAAGGGAGCCCGGGGCAGCAGCCCCTTCCCTGGCGTGGGGGGTGCAGGCACCCAGCGATGGATCCGGCGGCAGTTCCGCCCGGGCTCGCAGAGAGGAGGAGAACGAACCCCTCGCTGAGGAGGCTGAGGGAGGCTGAACTTTCTGCAGAGCAAAGGGATCATGAAGCCGAGCCCAAGGGGTCCCCTCCTGCGTCTGGGGCTGCTGTGCCTGAGGTGCCCCAGGGAGCAGAGCGGGGTGTCGGCGAGCCCCGAGCTGCCCTGGGGCTGCGTGAGGGCGGGGTGCTGCTCATGCACCCCGAGAGCTGCTGCGCCCAGCCCCGCCGCTGGAGCCACTGGGGTGTCGCAGGGCTGGACCCGAGAGGCACAGAAATGAGCCAAGGGAGGAAGTCCTGGTCCTGCAGCGAGCTGGGCTCTGCAGAGGAGGGCGAGCACGAGGGCTAGGGATGGCCGGTAGCCCTCACCGGCAAGCAGCTGGCGACTGTGCCCGGGGCTGTGGGTTAGGGCTGCCCACGGCTGAGAGGAGCCGGGTTTGCCGGGGGCTGCGCTGAGCTCTGCACCGGCTGCCGCGTCCCGGGCCGGGCTGGTGGTCGCTCTGCGCTCGTAGCCTCTCGGGCGGCTCTGGCTCGCCTCAGGCTGCACGCAGGCACCTCGCTTCCCTGGTGACTGCTCGCCATAACCCAGGCACTGGCCGCACAGCCCCGAGGAGCTGCAGCCCCGCCTGCAGCGGCAGCAGCCCAGCGCCCCGAGGGAGCCAAAGCCGGGGCAGGGGGCGCAGCATCTTCTCCTTCTCGGGTGGAGAAGGTTGTCTCTGGAGGGAGCTGCAGCGGAGGAGCTGTGGCACAGCAGGGAGGGCTTCCGGATGCTGAGGCTGGGGACAAAGAGCTGCTCCGACAGCAGCCAGCCCCAGCCCCGCTCGCCAGCCCTGGTGCTATCAGCAAGCAAGAGGATGAGCTGTTGCCGGTGGGGGAAGGCAGCAGATGGACTCGTCGTGAGATTCTCCCTCGCAAAAGCCAAACCATCCCCTGCCTCGAGTGCCTTTGCCTGGAGCCGCTGCGATCTGCAGCACCGGGCGCTGCTTGGTGCCAGAACTGTGCTCAGCGGCAAGCTGAGCTCAGAGCCAGCTAATGACTGGGGCCCGCGGCTGTTAGTCACCAGCCCGGGAGCTGCTCTGGATCCCCGAGATCCAGTCACACAGGAATACGGCCAGGTGGGTTTGAAACGTCTCCAGAGAAGGAGACTCCACAACCCCCGTGGGCAGCCCCTGGCAGGGCTCTGACACCCTCACCTAGCGGGAGCAGCTGGCCACTGGCCTCCTCCTGCAGCCACTGGGACCTGAGACGGCTGTGGAGGAGCTGCTGTGTCCACAGTGCCGCTAGCGCCGACCCACTGACTGGGAGCAGCTCCCTAGAGTCTGCTGACGTGAGTAATCCCCCGTGTTTGCAGTGGGGGCGGCTGCTGCCAGCTGGCTGGCACCAGCCCTGTGCCATGGAGAGGCTGGCAGCTGGGGAAGGGACAGGGCACACGAGCTGCTGCACGGCAGCTGGGCCCCCGCTGGCTGGGTGCTGCGCTGGAAAGAGGCTGAGGGCAGTGCAGGAGAAAGGGACCTGGGGGTCCTGGGGGCCAGCAGGATGGCCAGGAGCCAGCAATGGGCCCTGGTGGCCAAGAAGGCCAGTGGCATCCTGGGGTGGATCAGAAGGGGGGTGGTTAGCAGAACCAGAGAGGTTCTCCTCCCCCTCTACTCTGCCCTGGGGAGACCACATCTGGATGACTGTGTCCAGCTGTGGGCCGCTCGGTTCCAGAAGGACCCAGAGCTGCTGGAGGGAGTCACTTTGCAAGAGAGATGGAGGGGCTGGGGAAGGGACTGGAGGGAAAGGCTGATGAAGAGAAGCTGAGGGAGCTGGGGGTGTTCAGCCTGGAGGAGACTCAGCGGGGACCTTCTCCCTCTCTCCAACTCCCTGAAGGGAGGCTGCAGTCAGGTGGGGGTCAGGCTCTTCTCCCAGGCAACCAGCGCCAGGAGGAGAGGGCAGAGACTGAAGCTGCCAGGGGAGGGTTAGGTTGGATGTCAGGAAGCCCTTCTTCAGGGAAAGGGTGATCAGAGGCTGGACTGGACTGCCCAGGGCAGTGGTGGAGTCCCCATCCCTGGAGGTGTTGAAGGTCACCCTGGCTGTGCCCCTGAGTGCCCTGGTCTGGGCTAACAGGGTGATATGAGGGGCTGGGCTGGGCTGGCTGAGCTCAGGGGGCTTCTCCAGCCTCAGCCCTCCTGTGAGACAGGGAAACACGAAGCCAAGGCCCCGTGCCGGCTGCCGCCGCTAAGGTGACCCGATCTGCTCTGACACAGATCCATGTTCCACTTCTGCTCTGGAAAGCTCTGGAGTCTGTATTTCCATCCAAACCTCGTTTCTGAGCGATCCAGCCAGCCAAGCCCTGCGATGCAGCCCGTGGCATCTCCATGGCATCGCCATGGCAACGCAGGGATGCACGGGCTGCTCCAGACACCGCCGCCGTCGGCAGGAGACCTGCTCCCATGTGGAGCGTCGGGGGAGCCGCCGGCGTGGCAACGCGGGACCTGCAGCTGGTGGCCGCTGAACCGGGGCGACGGGAGCCGCCTGGCCGCAGCTCCCCTGGCAAACCAGTGCCGGCAGGTCTCCGCCGAGCGCCGACCAACACGTGGAGGGGCTCCGGGGGTTCCCGCAGTCCTCCCCGAAGGCCGCGGGTGCGACTTGCCGGCGGGGTGAGGCAACAGCGGGCGGCCACTGGGGTTCCCCTGAGAGCAGCTTCCCCCCACATGTGTCGGAGGAGGGGGGAGCGGCCCCGGCCTCTCTCCCAGGGCTGATCTCCTGGTCCCCTCTGCGCTGCCCAGCAGCGTCTGGGGCACCCGCGGCCAGGGCTCCTCCCGGCAGGACCACCCTGCGGGCAGAGGGCTCGCAGAAGGACCCCGGCTCCCTGTGCGAGGGGTTGTCTCCCGTCCCGAGCTGGCACAGGCCGGCACCCCGTCGCTGGTGGGCGAGAGCTGGTCGCTGGCTTCTGTTGGGCTAGCAGAGGTCCCTGGTTGAACGGGTCCTTATCAGCCATAAAGAAAACCCTGACGCTGAGCCGCAGGGCTTTGGAGCAGACCTTTGCTCTGCTGAGTTACCCAGAACCTGTGCAGAGGTGCGGCTGCAGCTCGGCTGGCCTTGGCTACCTGTCTCATGCAGGGGGGCTTGGGCTGCTCTTAGCGCCAGAGAGCAGTTGGTTTAGCGGTGGCTAGCAGGTTGAGAGAGGTTCTCCTCCCCCTCTGCTCTGCCCTGGGGAGACCACAGCTGGATGACTGTGTCCAGTTGTGGACCCCTCAGTTCCAGAAGGACCCAGAGCTGCTGCAGAGAGCCCAGAGCAGAGCCACAGGAGGGAGGGGAGCATCTCCCTGCTGAGGAAAGGCTGAGGGAGCTGGGGCTCTTGAGCTGGGAAAAAAGGAGCCTGA